>CM064543.1:33843741-33906678 GCA_032716605.1 Paralithodes platypus | reverse complement strand
GTGTATGTGAGAGAGAGAGAGAGAGAGAGAGAGAGAGAATGATATGTGTGTATGTGCATAGTGTGTGTAAGAGGTATATATATTAGAGTGCTGTGTATGAGGTGGGTGGGGAAGGACAGAGCGCCGTTAGTTAACATGTCTAAGAGGCCACACACACGCACCTAGGAAACACACACACACACACACACACATACACACCTAGGAAACAAACACACACACCTAGGAAATAGACTCACACACACACACCCACACACCTAGGAAACAAACTCTCTCACACACACACACACACACACACCTAGGAAATAAACTCACACACACACACACAAACCTAGGAAACAAACTCAAACACACACACCCACCCACACACCTAGGAAACAAACTCAAACACACACACACACACACACATAGGAAATAAACTCACACACACACACACACAAACCTAGGAAACAAACTCAAACACACACCTAGGAAACAAACTCAAACACACACACACACACACACACCTAGGAAATAAACTCAAACACACACACACACCCACACACCTAGGAAACAAACTCAAACACACACACACACACACACACACACCTAGGAAATAAACTCAAACACACACACACACAAACCTAGGAAACAAACTCAAACACACACACACACACACACACCTAGGAAACAAACTCAAGCACACACACACCTAGGAAATAAACTAAAACACACACACACACAAACCTAGGAAACAAACTCAAACACACACACACCTAGGAAACAAACTCAAACACACACACACACACACACACACACACACACACACACACACACACCTAGGAAATAAACTCAAACACACACACACCCACACAACTAGGAAACAAACTCAAACACACACACACACAAACACACACCTAGGAAATAAACTCAAACACACACACACACACAAACCTTGGAAACAAACTCAAACACATACACACACACACACACCTAGGAAACAAACTCAAATACACACACACACCTAGGAAATAAACTCAAACACACACACACACACACACCTAGGAAACAAACTCAAACACACACACACACACACACACCTAGGAAACAAACTCAAACACACACACACACACCTAGGAAATAAACTCAAACACACACACACACAAACCTAGGAAACAAACTCAAACACACACACACACACACACCTACACACCTAGGAAACAAACTCAAACACACACACACACACCTAGGAAATAAACTCAAACACACACACACAAACCTAGGAAACAAACTCAAACACACACACACACACACCCACACACCTAGGAAACAAACTCAAACACACACACACACACACACACCTAGGAAATACACTCAAACACACACACACACACACACCTAGGAAATAAACTCACACAAACCTAGGAAACAAACTCAAACACACACACACACACACACACACACACACACACACACACACACCTAGGAAACAAACTCAAACACACACACACACACCTAGGAAACAAACTCAAACACACACACACACCTAGGAAATAAACTCAAACACACACACACACAAACCTAGGAAACAAACTCAAACACACACACACCTAGGAAATAAACTCAAACACACACACACACCCACACACACCTAGGAAATAAACTCACACACACACACCTAGGAAACAAACTCAAACACACACACACACACACCCACACACACCTAGGAAATAAACTCACACACACACACACAAACCTAGGAAACAAACTCGAACACACACACACACACACACACACCTAGGAAACAAACTCAAACACACACACACACACACACCTAGGAAACAAACTCAAACACACACACACACACACACCTTTGAAATAAACTCACACACACACACACACACAAACCTAGGAAACAAACTCAAACACAAGCACACACCTAGGAAACAAACTCACACACCCACACACACCTAGGAAATAAACTCACACACACACATACACACACCTAGGAAATAAACTCACGCACACACACACACACACACACACCTACGAAATAAACTCACACACACACACACACACACACCTACGAAATAAACTACTCACACACACACACACACACACACACCTACGAAATAAACTCTCACACACACACACACACACCTACGAAATAAACTCACACACACACACACACCTACGAAATAAACTCACACACACACACACACACCTACGAAATAAACTCACACACACACACACACACACCTACGAAATAAACTCACACACACACACACACACACACACACACACACCTACGAAATAAACTCACAGACACACACACACACCTACGAAATAAACTCACACACACACCTACGAATTAAACTCACACACACACACACACACACACCTACGAAATAAACTCACACACACACACACCTACCTACGAAATAAACTCACACACACACCTACGAAATAAACTCACACTCACACCTACGAAATAAACTCACACACACACACACACACACCTACGAAATAAACTCACACACACACACACACACCTACGAAATAAACTCACACACACACACACCTACGAAATAAACTCACACACACACACACACACCTACGAAATAAACTCACACTCACACCAACGAAATAAACACACACACACACACACACCTACGAAATAAACTCACACACACACACCTACGAAATAAACTCACACACACACACACACCTACGAAATAAACTCACACTCACACCAACGAAATAACTCACACACACACACACACACACACCTACGAAATAAACTCACACTCACACCAACGAAATAAACTCACACACACACACACACACACACCTACGAAATAAACTCACACTCACACCAACGAAATAAACTCACACACACACACACACACCTACCTACGAAATAAACTCACACACACACACCTACGAAATAAACTCACACACACACACCTACGAAATAAACTCACACTCACACACACACACCTACGAAATAAACTCACACACACACACACACCTACGAAATAAACTCACACACACACACACCTACGAAATAAACTCACACACACACACACACCTACGAAATAAACTCACACACACACACACACACAAACCTAGGAAACAAACTCACACACACACACACACACACACAAACCTAGGAAACAAACTCACACACACACACACACAAACCTAGGAAATAAACTCACACACACACACACACACCTAGGAAACACACACACAAACATTCATACACACATACACAGTACCGTACACACACACATACTACATCATGTGGTGGAGTCATATATTACTATCTCTATTTTCATCTATATTATTGTCTAGCACAGTCACTAACAAACACCAGTAGACCCTGTAAGTTTGTGTGCTATGCATTTAGGACTATTAGGATCGACATATTTGTTACATGATGATAATTATACAAAATGACACATTAGTTATTATATCTGTAATGACTTTCATATATTTAATCCATTTTGTTTGGTTTGATATTCATATTGCAATACGTGAAATTCACCAGTTTTTATGAGTTACTGCACAATATTAGTATATCGAAGTTAATTATGGGGGGTCACCGGCTTTTTCTTTATCTTTCTCTCCTTTTCTCTCTTTCCTTGGCTGGTATCCATTCGGCCCCACTCAGCCAACTGTTTTAAGACGTTTATCCCCATCCAGGTGTCGATTTCTTCCTGGCGAGCGATAGCGAGCCAGCATTGTATGGAGAAATCCGGCTTTGCCAGAGGCATTTTTCTATCGAAAAATTTACAAATTTAGCTTGCTGTAAAAAAATAAAAAATAAAAAAATGCTGGCTCGCTATCGCTCGCCAGGAAAAAATCGACACCTGGATGGGGATAAACGTCTTAACACAGTTGACTGAATGGGGCCGAATGGATACAAGCCAGAGAAAGAGAGAAAAGGAGAGAAAGATAAAACAAATAAAAGCAGGTGACCCCCCTTAAAAGTATGCCAGAAATCATTACGTCTACCTCTGTAACTCGAAAAGGGCTAGATCAATTGGGTTGTAAATGTCTACACTTATTTCTTGGCTAACTCTTCCCAAACTGTAGAAATGTTAGCTCGATTACTCTAGTTGATTCCGAGTCCTAGAAGTAAAGGGTTACAACTATTTCTGGGCTACCTATACTGAACGGACTACTGTAAGCCTATGGTGGCAATTAGGAAGTACCACTCCACCGAATAGCGTTTAAGGGGGCTCACCCTTCTTATTCTCTCTCCCTCTTTCTCTCTCTGGGTTGTATCTATTCGGCCTCATTCAGCCTACTGTTTTAAGACGTTTATCCCCATCCAGGTGTCGATTTTTTCCTGGCGAGCAATAGCGAGCCAGCATATTTAAACATGTTTTTGACAGTTTGCCAAATGAGTACATTTTTCGACAGAAAAATGTCTCCGGCGATGCCAGATTGTTCCATACAATGCTGGCTCGCTATCTCTCGCCAGTATGAAATCGACACCTGGATGGGGATATATAGTATAACTTTTTTGAACCCTTTTTGTACCGTAGATAGTTTACTGTGTACCGGAATATACAATATACAGTTTACACTACCGGTACGCCAGGCTCCTACACTACCTTAATACACTGACTGCTGGATATTATTACAACAATATACTGCGTGCATGTCATACCGGTAAATACATTAGTTGCTCTCTCTCTCTCTCTCTCTCTGTCTCTCTCTCTCTCTCTCTCTCTCTCTCTTTCTTTTTCTCTTTCTCTTTCTCTTTCTCTCTCTCTCTCTCTCTCTCTCTCTCTCTCTCTCTCTCTCTCTCTCTCTCCTCTCTCTCTCTCTTTCCTGTTTCTCTTTCTCCTTCTCTTTCTCTCTATCTCTGTCTCTCTCTCTCTCTCTCTCTCTCTCTCTCTCTCTCTCTCTCTCGCTCTCTCCTCTCTCTCTCTCTCTCTCTCTCTCTCTCTCTCTCTCTCTCTCTCTCTCTCTCTCTTTTTCTTTTTCTCTTTTTCATATACACATTCTCTCTCTCTCTCTCTCTCTCTCTCTCTCTCTCTCTCTCTCTCTATCTCTCTCTCTCTCTATCTCTCTCTCTCTCTCTCTATCTCTCTCTCTCTCTCTCTCTCTCTCTATCTCTCTCTCTCTCTCTCTCCGTCAATGAATATAACTTATATTTCCATTATGTAGAACGGATGTGGGTGGTTAGCGAAAGATACCAATATACATTTATAGAGAGAAAGAGCAAGGGCTTACTGCATACGCGATTCTTGCGTCAAGTCATTGCATTAAAATGATTGGCCTATGGGCTACGAAATACAAGCTGTATACTGAATAATAATGATTGGCCTATGGGCTACGACATACAAGCTGTATACTGAATAATAATGATTGGCCTATGGGCTACGACATACAAGCTGTATACTGAATAATAATGATTGGCGTATGGGCTACGACATACAAGCTGTATACTGAAAAATAATGATTGGCCTATGGGCTACGAAATACAAGCTGTATACTGAATAATAATGATTGGCGTATGGGCTACGACATACAAGCTGTATACTGAATAATAATGATTGGCCTATGGGCTACGACATACAAGCTGTATACTGAATAATAATGATTGGCCTATGGGCTACGACATACAAGCTGTATACTGAATAATAATGATTGGCCTATGGGCTACGACATACAAGCTGTATGCTGAATAATAATGAACAAAAGTTACTTTGTATTATTATATTTGGCCTTCTGTTGTGTAAACAGACGGATAGATGTATGTATTGACCTACCTACAATCTAATATACATAAATGCATACATGCACTAAATACATTGCACATGCATGCATGGTGCACATGAATACTGAAATTGCATATTTTCATTCATACACTCATACATACATACATATATAAATGCATACACGTGTGCATAATAAAAACCGGTACATGTATTGTACACTTGCTAAAATATGAACCTGAGACAAATGCTGTGAAAAGCTGGCTATATTTAAGTACCATTACAGGTTAATGCACATTATTAATGAAAATATATTGTCATGCCTACTATAATAACATTATTGTAATATGGCAGACTCGTACACTCTCCATCAATGTATAATATAGCCCTGTGAAAACATGTTGAACTAATGGAAGATGAAAGGCTTACAAAGAAAATATGTGAGTCAGATACAAGGGGAGTTAGAAGGGCAGGAAGAACCCCATTGAGATGGAGAGACTGTGTAAGACAAGCTTTGGATGATAGAGGAATGACTGTAGATCAGGCAAGGGAAGATGTAATAAACAGGAATGAATGGAGAATGCTTGTAAATAGTTGAGTGAACACGTGGTCATTTGGGGGAAGGGGTCGGGCTAGATAATAGTCCATCAGGCGCCTGGCCCGGGGAGACAATTTATATGAAGGGTGCGCCTGGAAGTGTGGTGGGCGGGCTTGTGGCTTCGGCTCCGCTGCATGTCTGCCTGCCGAGATCGGAACCTCTCCGGGTGGTCGGGGGCCGGGGGAGTGCTGGAGGGACCTTGGTGACTCTGGTCTCTTGGTCTTCTCCTGGATGACCTAGATGTGTGTACATTTGTATTTTGTTTTTGTGTTCATTGGTTTCTGTTGTGTTTTTTGGCTCTGTCTTGAGTCGCAACCCCCCCCCCCCAGAAAAAAATGGAAAAGTGGGGATTGGGCCTGAGTATATAGATAGCTAGATAGATAGATAGATAGAAAACATTATATCTCGGCACTCATTCAAGTCACTCACCTCAGCTTCACTTATACTGGTACATTTGTGGACTGGTGAAACATTAGATACAATTATACACACATACTGTAAATACAGTAGGTGAGTAGTTGATTGGTATTTATATATAGTATATGGCAATGCATGAAATAATGCAAATGCTTATAATAATGTTTGTGTGTGGATATGTGTGTGTGTAATATGTGCATGTGGCTGTGTGAGGGGTGTGTGTGTGTGTATGTGTGTTTGTGTGTGTTTGTGTGTGTGTGTATATGGGACTGTGTGTGTGTGTGGGGGTGTGTGCGTGTGTTTGTGTGTGTGTGTGGGGCTGTGTGTGTATATGGGACTGTGTGTGTGTGTGTGTGTATGCCTAATACCTAAAATCATATACCTAAAACCATATACCTAAAACCGAGTCAACAATGTTCAGAAGTTGTTAAGAAGACAAACAAAATAATTGGCTTTATAGGCATTTGAGCATAAATCCAAAGACGTTATCCTAACCCTTTACAATTCCTTAGTCCGCCCTCTTCTGGAATACTGCGTTCAATCCTGGTGCCCTTATTACCAAAAAGACATAAACAAGCTAGAACGAGTTCAACGTAGAGTTACCAAAATGATACCTAGCCTAAAGAACAAACCATACGAAGAGCGTCTTAGATAATTAAATCTATTTCCTTTAACCCAGCGCAGATTAAGAGGTGACTTAATTCAAGTGTTCAAAATCATCAAAGGCATCGACAATATGAACTGTAGTAAGTACTTCACTATCGACCAATCTAATTACACGCGGGGAAACGGTTGCAAACTTATTGGTAAATCTTTTGACTCACACGAATATAAGAATTTCTTCTTCAATCGAGTTGTCAACTTGTGGAATGGGCTTCCCCGAGACGTTATAGACTGCAGCACCGTTGATTCATTTAAACTCCGCCTAGACAAATGTTTCGCATCAAACCCGCGACTGACTGCTTTTGTAAATGAATAACTTTATTTTATCCTCCCCTCAGTTACTAACCCATCTGTCCCCTACTAACTTCCTAGTCCTGCCACGGACATTAGTTCCAGGGTAGTAGTTCCCTTTCCAATGTTCCCTTACCCACTCTAAACCACTGGTTTGGACTGTGCTCCGTGTTTTGGAGGACAAGCAGCCTAGAAGGGTCACTAGATCTGTTGTTGCTTGATTTCCTTTGTACTCCTTTGTACTCCTTTGTATGTGTATGTGTGTGTGTGTGTATATATATAACAGAAGAATAAAGGTCCCTGGTGGTCATATCTTAGAGCCAGTGTTCAGAGGAGTGAGGATATACAATATATATACGGTGTATATATTATTCCAGTGGTACTCCTTCTCTCTCACACACCCCTTACCCTACTATACTCTCTCTCTCTCTCTCTCTCACACACACACACACACACACACACACACACACACACACACACACAAACACACTCTCACTCTCTCTCTCTTTCTCTCACACACTCTCACTCACTCTCTCTCACACAAACACGCATTCTCACTCACTCTCACTCTCGTTTAGTAATATATTCGAAGTAACTGAACTGTAGAGAATAATAATGGACATAATCACTAATAAATTATATATATGAACCCGAACATGTCCCCTGATACAATAAAACAATGCGGTTTGAGAAGAGGAACACATTGACAAATTTGGCCAAAATACCATAAACAATGAATATATTAACAACCTAATCAAACATACTAGATAAAAAAGCACAACACATAAATGACAAACACAATGTATTTATTATATTTACTGTATATTGTCCAAGAGAGTACAAATAACCCTAATATATTCTTCAGTTATTTAAGTAGTGATAAGCAAATTAAAAGTGGAAATGGACTATTGATAAACAATATCCAGATAATATAAAGTGACAAAAATATTGCAAATATTCTTTTCGATAAAATGGTTGGCTGACAAACAGAAGGTAAATAATGGTAATACATGGAATATAATTGGAAAGGGAAACTGTTTCTTGTATAGAGTATCTCAGGTGTTGGTCCTGGGACCAGGTTTGTAAACGGCAATGATGTAGGGCTTAATAACACTCTACGTTTACCAATGATACGAGAATATAGATAGCAAAGACAGTTCTCACCGAAGAATAGAAATATAGGTAGCAAAGACAGTTCTGACCGAAGAATAGAAATATAGATAGCAAAGACAGTTCTCACCGAAGAATAGAAATATAGGTAGCAAAGACAGTTCTGACCGAAGAATAGAAATATAGGTAGCAAAGACAGTTCTGACCGAAGAATAGAAATATAGGTAGCAAAGACAGTTCTCACCGAAGAATAGAAATATAGGTAGCAAAGACAGTTCTCACCGAAGAATAGAAATATAGGTAGCAAAGACAGTTCTGACCGAAGAATAGAAATATAGGTAGCAAAGACAGTTCTGACCGAAGAATAGAAATATAGGTAGCAAAGACAGTTCTGACCGAAGAATAGAAATATAGGTAGCAAAGACAGTTCTGACCGAAGAATAGAAATATAGGTAGCAAAGACAGTTCTGACCGAAGAATAGAAATATAGGTAGCAAAGACAGTTCTTACCGAAGAATAGAAATATAGATAGCAAAGACAGTTCTGACCGAAGAATAGAAATATAGATAGCAAAGACAGTTCTGACCGAAGAATAGAAATATAGATAGCAAAGACAGTTCTCACCGAAGAATAGAAATATAGGTAGCAAAGACAGTTCTGACCGAAGAATAGAAATATAGGTAGCAAAGACAGTTCTGACCGAAGAATAGAAATATAGGTAGCAAAGACAGTTCTGACCGAAGAATAGAAATATAGGTAGCAAAGACAGT
This sequence comes from Paralithodes platypus, assembly GCA_032716605.1. Lineage (NCBI taxonomy): Eukaryota > Metazoa > Arthropoda > Malacostraca > Decapoda > Lithodidae > Paralithodes > Paralithodes platypus. Next base: position 33,897,118 of record CM064543.1, on the reverse strand, counting down.
TCTGACCGAAGAATAGAAATATAGGTAGCAAAGACAGTTCTCACCGAAGAATAGAAATATAGGTAGCAAAGACAGTTCTGACCGAAGAATAGAAATATAGGTAGCAAAGACAGTTCTGACCGAAGAATAGAAATATAGGTAGCAAAGACAGTTCTGACCGAAGAATAGAAATATAGGTAGCAAAGACAGTTCTGACCGAAGAATAGAAATATAGGTAGCAAAGACAGTTCTGACCGAAGAATAGAAATATAGGTAGCAAAGACAGTTCTGACCGAAGAATAGAAATATAGGTAGCAAAGACAGTTCTGACCGAAGAATAGAAATATAGGTAGCAAAGACAGTTCTCACCGAAGAATAGAAATATAGGTAGCAAAGACAGTTCTGACCCAAGAATAGAAATATAGGTAGCAAAGACAGTTCTCACCGAAGAATAGAAATATAGGTAGCAAAGACAGTTCTGACCGAAGAATTGAAATGCACTACAATCTAATTAAAACAAGATATTTGAATAGTTGGAAAAATGGCTGATGCCTTTCAATGTTGAAAAATCTAAAAAGAAAATAAAGACGAAATTGAATAAATTGAATAAATTTCGCACCAATTGAAATATATAGTTGGTTAGTTTTATTGAACCAGTGAACTCTGCTGATCATAACGCTATACAATGTTCCGCGTCGATAATAACCTTTGTTCTTAAGGGCGCCCATCTCGCTTTTTGTCTCTTTCTCTCCTCTCTTTGGCTTGTATCCATTCGGCCCCATTCAGCCTACTATTTTAAGACGTTTAACCCCATCCAGGTGTCAATATTTTCCTGGCGAGCGGTAGCGAGCCAGCATATATATTTTTTGTTTTGACAGCAAGCTAAATTTGTACATTTTTCAATAGAAAAATGTGTCCGGCGATGTCGGATTTCTCCATACAATGCTGGCTCGCTATCGCTCGCCAGGAAGAAATCGACACCTGGATGGGGATAAACGTCTTAAAACAGTTGGCTGAATGGGGCCTAATGGATACAAGCCATGGAAAGAGAGAAAAGGAGAGAAAGATAAAAAAAAATACCCGGTGACTCCCCTTAATGTACCTTACTTTTACACTTGTCCATCCGAGGTTTTTTGTTATTGTTTTTGCCATTTCGATAATTTTATAGGTTGCCCCCTAATTTTAAACACATCTCACCTCTCCAGATCTTCTTTAAGGAAGCTAAATTAACACTCCCCTCAACCCTTCAATCTAAATAAAAAAAAAACCACATTCATTAGAAAATTTCCCTGGTCGAACGACAGTTTCCAATAATTTGTAGTTCGCTCTCGTTTGAAAAAAAAGGACAGTTGAATGGGGTGAAACGTCTTATAATTGTCAAGCTAACGAGGTGAATTAGCTTCTTAAAATCGCCAAACTAATGAAATCAGATGTATTTAAACAATAGCAGCCCTGGGTTAGATAAGGTTAATTGGCAACTGGACACTGTAGTTGGTATGGTGGGTATAAATAAATTTGTTGGTGAAACACGAGAGTGGCGGTATTGATCGCCACCAGGGAAAATGTTGGGGTTTACCTCTCTCTCTCTCTCTCTATCTCTCTAGATCTTTGTTGTGGTAATTGCCTAATAGACCATTTCACCTTTTGTGCAATTTAGGTGTGGATTTTTCCTGGCGAACGATAGCAAGCCTGTAATATAGGATTAACCGGCGGGACACTTTTATACCGAAAAGTTTACAAATTCATCTCGAGCAGATGGGTTGGGGGTGTTATTTAACCATGATGGAGGTCTAGGGAGGAAACTAAATAATATATATTATATAAATAAAATATATAAAACCAACCTTCTTCCACCACCTTCTCTCCAACCTTCAAGCTTTTACTAATGCAAATTTCGCTACATTTTCTTTCCCTTTCCATTCTTTTTATCTCTTTATATCCTATTTTTAATATTAAGCTTCAAGTTTTAATGTTTACACCATTTTCTAATACATTTCAAACTAACATTATTTTCAACAGATTATTAAATGTATCAACAAATCTTCTCATCACAATCGAATACATTTTCTTATTGCTTCATTTATATTTCGACCTATGGCCGACTCGAGACAGAGCCCGAACAGAAACCAACAGTCAATTCCACTCCGTTTTGCGACAGTTATCTAACATTTTGTTTTTTCGTTTTATAGATTTATACTAAACACCCTTTTGTTTACGTCCTCCTTCCAATAAATGTTCCTTTTTTTCTGCAGTGTCTCCATTTTTCAAATACCTGCTCGTTTTTGCATTTGCGTTTGACAGTGTTACCCTATTGGCATGTGCAATTTCCTCTATTAAATGTTCTACGATAACGCCTTCATGTTCGTACAGTTTATATATATATTTCATTATATTTTAAGCCATACAGTACCGGTGACATACTTTTCAATATATTCTGGCAACTATTAGACGATTTTATTCAGCTTAGGAAGGATGTCTACCACAACAATTCTCAACTATCTCAATTCATCCCTTTGCCTACAATATATCCTTCCCAAACTTAATAAAATCGTCTAAGTGTAGCTGAAATCAAATATAAATAGACGTCGCCGGCACAGAGAGGGTTAATTTTTGTATATTATATGTAGCCTACCGTGGCTTCCTTGCTTATATAAATTTAAGTTTCTTCTAAGCTTTTACGAACTTTATTTTGTTTTCAAATCTCTTATTCTTATATCAATTCTTCTCGTTTGTCTAACACTATTACAGTAATTTCAAAGAATTTTTCGACCAGTTTTCTGTCTCTTATTATCATTGTGTTTCCTCGTGTACAATTATTACCTTCCTACTATATAACTCGATGTCCGCCTTTAATATATTTCATATATGCTATATATATATATATATATATATATATATATATATATATATATATATATATATATATATATATCTTCTCTATTTTATTGTACATTTTTACCCTCTCGCCACGTCACCTTTAAAGCAATTTTGGCTGTACCTTTTCCCTATGAATTCCTTTCCAGTTCTTCCTTTAACGATGTTTTTTTTTACGCAATGCTCTTACTTATGTTTGTGAATATTGACTACATTATTCTTTGTTCCATATACCATTTTTAAGGGTATTTTTTTTGTGTGGACCCCTTCTCCCTCGTGTTTAGCTCCATTCTTTTTTTTTTATATCTGCAGACGTTCGTCCCATTACTTTTTTAAGACCTTCCGCACAAAATTCTTTATAAATATTAAAACCTTTCGTGCCATTTTGAAGTCATTTTTTTCCTGGCGAGCGATAGCGAGCCTGTAATTTAGGAGGAATTGCCTTTGGCCAGGATATCTTTCTATCGAAAAATTTACACATTTATCTTGAAAGGGGGTCTTGGGGTTGTGTTCCTTAAGCTCGATAGAAGTCTAAGAAGCAAACTATAAAAAAAAAAAAATGCCTTTACTTCTGTATAAATAATAATAATAATAATAATATTATAATTTTATATTTGCAGTGCTTTGTTCTCTGTTTCGTATGTCACTTGTAAACCATTTATTTTCTTCAGCTTTCCCCCTCTTCAATTTCCATGTTCCTTCTCCCTCTCCCACATCCCTGTCTACCTTCCCTTCCCTCTCCGTCTCTCTCCCCTTCCCACTGTCAACCATCCCTCTCCCACATCCCTGTCTACCCTCCCTTCCCTCTCCGTCTCTGTCCCCTTCCAACTGTCAACCATCCCTCTCCCACATCCCTGTCTACCTTCCCTTCCCTCTCCGTCTCTCTCCCCTTCCCACTGTCAACCATCCCTCTCCCACATCCATGTCTACCCTCCCTTCCGTCTCCGTCTCTCTCCAATTCCCACTGTCAACCATCCCTCTCCCACATCCCTGCCTACCTTCCCTTCCCTCTCCGTCTCTCTCCCCTTCCCACTGTCAACCATCCCTCTCCCACATCCCTGTCTACCTTCCCTTCCCTCTCCGTCTCTCTCCCCTTCCCACTGTCAACCATCCCTCTCCCACATCCCTGTCTACCCTTCCTTCCCTATCCGTCTCTGTCCCCTTCCAACTGTCAACCATCCCTCTCCCACATCCCTGCCTACCTTCCCTTCCCTCTCCGTCTCTCTCCCCTTCCCACTGTCAACCATCCCTGTCCCACATCCCTGTCTACCTTCCATTCCCTCTCCGTCTCTCTTCCCTTCCAACTGTCACCCATCCCTCTCCCACATCCCTGTCTACCTTCCATTCCCTCTCTGTCTCTCTCCCCTTCCCACTGTCACCCATCCCTCTCCCACATCCCTGTCTACCTTCCCTTCCCTCTCCGTCTCTCTTCCCTTCCAACTGTCACCCATCCCTCTCCTCCACCTGTCTACCCTCCCTTCCCTCTCTGTCACTCTCCCCTTCCAACTGTCACCCATCCCTCTCCTCCACCTGTCTACCTTCCCTTCCCTCTCCGTCTCTCTCCCATTCCCACTGTCAACCATCCCTCTCCCACATCCCTGTCTACCTTCCCTTCCCTCTCTGCCACTCTCCCCTTCCAACTGTCACCCCTCCCTCTCCTCCACCTGTCTACCTTCCCTTCCCTCTCCGTCTCTCTCCCCTTCCCACTGTCAACCATCCCTCTCTCACATCCCTGTCTACCTTCCCTTTCCTCTCTGCCACTCTCCCCTTCCAACTGTCAACCATCCCTCTCCTCCACCTGTCTACCCTCCCCTCCCTCTCCCCTTCCCACTGTCACCCATCCCTCTACTTAACCTGTCTACCCTCCCTTCCCTCTCTGTCACTCTCCCCTTCCCACTGTCAACCATCCCTCTCCTCCACCTGTCTACCCTCCCTTCCCTCTCTGTCACTCTCCCCTTCCCACTGTCAACCATCCCTCTCCTCCACCTGTCTACCTTTCCTTCCCTCTCTGTCACTCTCTCCTTCCCAGTGTCAACCATCCCTCTCCTCCACCTGTCTACCCTCCCTTCCCTCTCTGTCACTCTCCCCATCGCACTGTCAACCATCCCTCTCCTCAACCTGTCTACCCTCCCTTCCCTCTCTGTCACTCTCCCCTTCCCACTGTCAACCATCCCTCTCCTCAACCTGTCTACCCTCCCTTCCCTCTCTGTCTCTCTCCCCTTCCCACTGTCAACCATCCCTCTCCTCCACCTGTCTACCCTCCCTTCCCTCTCTGTCACTCTCCCCTTCTCACTGTCATAATGCCCTCTCCTCCACCTGTCTACCGTCCCTTCCCTCTCTTTCACTCTCCCCTTCCCACTGTCAACCATCCCTCTCCTCCACCTGTCTACCGTCCCTTCCCTCTCTTTCACTCTTCCCTTCTCACTGTCATTATGCCCTCTCCTCCACCTGTCTACCGTCCCTTCCCTCTCCGTCTATCTCGTCTTCCCACTGTCAACCCTCCCTGTCTCCCTCGTTTTCCCTCTCTCCCTCCTCCCCACTGTCAACCTTCTCTCTCCTCCACCTGTCTACCCTCCCTTCCCTCTCCCCCTCTCTTCTCTATCCTTCCTCTTGATTTTACTCTCTTTGGTTCTCCCTCGCTGCACATCCCTTTCTCCCTCCAGCCCCTCTCTTTCTCTTTTCGCCCTTTTCTTCCTCGCCCTCTTTCTTACTTTTTTTATTCTCCTCACCCCTCTCTATTCCTTCGTTTTCTCTCTATTCCTTCGTTTTATCTCTACACCCCTCTCTATTCCTTCGTTTTATCTCTACACCCCTCTCTATTCCTTCGTTTTATCTCTACACCCCTCTCTATTCCTTCGTTTTATCTCTACACCCCTCTCTATTCCTTCGTTTTCTCTCTACACCCCTCTCTATTCCTTCGTTTTATCTCTACACCCCTCTCTATTCCTTCGTTTTATCTCTACACCCCTCTCTATTCCTTCGTTTTATCTCTACACCCCTCTCTATTCCTTCGTTTTATCTCTACAGCCCTCTCTATTCCTTCGTTTTATCTCTACACCCCTCTCTATTCCTTCGTTTTATCTCTACACCCCTCTCTATTCCTTCGTTTTATCTCTACACCCCTCTCTATTCCTTCGTTTTATCTCTACACCCCTCTCTATTCCTTCGTTTTCTCTCTACACCCCTCTCTATTCCTTCGTCTTATCTCTACACCCCTCTCTATTCCTTCGTTTTATCTCTACACCCCTCTCTATTCCTTCGTTTTATCTCTACACCCCTCTCTATTCCTTCGTTTTATCTCTACACCCCTCTCTATTCCTTCGTTTTATCTCTACACCCCTCTCTATTCCTTCGTTTTCTCTCTACACCCCTCTCTATTCCTTCGTTTTATCTCTACACCCCTCTCTATTCCTTCGTTTTATTTCTACACCCCTCTCTATTCCTTCGTTTTCTCTCTACACCCCTCTCTATTCCTTCGTTTTCTCTCTACATCCCTCTCTATTCCTTCGTTTTCTCTCTACACCCCTCTCTATTCCTTCGTTTTCTCTCTACATCCCTCTCTATTCCTTCGTTTTCTCTCCACACCCCTCTCTCTTCCTTCGTTTTCTCTCCAAACCCCTCTCTCTTCCTTCTTTAATCTCTTTACCACTATCTTCCTTTCTCTTCCTTCTTTTCCTCTCCATATTCCTATCTCTTCTCTCTGTTCCTCTTCTTACCACTCACTTCCTCCCTTTTCTCTCCACACCCCTCTCTCTTCCTTCTTCTCCTCTCCTTACCACTCTCCTCCCTTTTCTCTTTTCCTCTTCTTACCACTCTCTTCCTCCCTTTTCTCTCCACACCCCTTTCTCTTCCTTCTTCTCCTCTCCTTACCACTCTCCTCCCTTTTCTCTTTTCCTCTTCTTACCACTCTCTTCCTCCCTTTTCTCTCCACACCCCTTTCTCTTCCTTCTTCTCCTCTCCTTACCACTCTCCTCTTTTCTCTTTCTCTCCTTACCACTCTCTTCTTCTCCTCGCCCCTCTCCTCCCTTCTCTCCCCCTCTTTCTTCTTTTACTCTCTTCCTCTCCTTCCCTCTCTCTTCCTCTCCTGACCCATCTCACTCCCTCTCTTCCCCCTCTCTTCCTCTCCTCACCCCTCTCACTCTCTCTCTTCCCCCTCTCACTCCCTCTCTTCCTCTCCTCACCCCTCTCACTCCCTCTCTTCCTCTCCTCACCCCTCTCACTCCCTCTCTTTCCCCTCTTCCCCCTCTCACTCCCTTTCTTCCTTTCCTTACCCCTCTCACTCCCTCTCTTCCTCTCCTCACCCCTCTCACTCCCTCTCTTCCTCTCCTCACCCCTCCCACTCCCTCTCTTCCCCTCTAACTATTTCCTCTCGGTACAACATTCACAGCAACTTCCCAATACTATTCACGACAACTTTCTTTTCCACAAACTTTTCCGAATGTAATTTTTCTAGTTTTCTTTTGGTTGGCTCGCAGTCGAATCCATATTATTTTCTAGCCTTCTGTTATTAATATTGATGTATCTACTGTATTTATATGGTTATATATATAGGCCTATATGTCTATAGTAATATATCTAATCAAATTTATCTATATATGTATACCTCTTTCCATATCTATCTATTCACCTGTGTCTTATATATATATTTTTTTTTTCTCTTATGTGATTGAGGGTGACAAAAGGCAGAACTGTCTGTAACGAGTGCCTCCCCCAGAGTTGAAAGAGTGACGGGCCAAAGTCAAGGGAAGTTCGAGCCAATATATATATATACTGTATATACAGAATATGTGAGAGTGAGAGATAGGAGGGAGGAGGGGAGTGATAGAGAAGGGGCAGTGAAAGACAGAGTATAAGGGAAAACAAACAACACCATATTTACTTTTCCTTGGAATATTGTTTGTATCTAAGCGATATATACTAGTATATACGAGAGAGAGAGAGAGAGAGAGAGAGAGAGAGAGAGAGAGAGAGAGAGAGAGAGAGAGAGAGAGAGAGAGAGAGAGAGAGAGCGAGAGAGAGAGAGAGAGAGAGATGAGAGAGAGAGAGAGAGAGAGAGAGAGAGAGAGAGAGAGAGAGAGAGAGAGAGAGAGAGAGAGAGAGAGAGAGAGAGAGACTTGCAATAGAGTGACAGCCACAAATAGAACCTCATTTGCAAACTACGAAACTTCTCGCCATTACATTAATTAATTTCCACTTTTGCCTTGCCTTGTAGCCTGGTCTAGGGAATCGTAGGGCTGTTCGCGGTGCTGGCGTGGGTCCAGGTTAGGAATGAAAAAAATGAGACTGACAAAAAAAAAAATCCTCAAATAGGCCCTTCTTTTTACTATATACCGGTACATATTAAAATCATTACTTATGATTTAAATTACGGTATGTATTTGTAAATGATATTATGGCTAAATAATGAAATGTCCTCTATAGTTTGTCGTGCATTTCTTACCATATTCAACACAGTCTTAAAACCAAACTGTTCCGATCTGACATACCGAAATGAGGTACAGTTGAACACATTAATTTACATCATATCTTTGAGTGGATGTAAGGAAGGAAAAGAGTATATATAAAATAGTAGTGTAGTTTCTTAGATGAACTGTGTTCTTTAAAATGGTTCATGTAATTCAATCACACTATTGTATTTCCATGTATATAACCACACAATGGGCAGGAATTAATGTGCGCCACTGTACAGTAATCAACACACAACCGAGGACAATTTTTGTTTTTGTTTTTTTCTATATTCCAACTACTCCCTCTCGGGCATAGGCTGATAGCCTTCACACTCTACCGCTGAACACGGTGAGGCCCGTGAGGTCTTGTTCCAGCCTAGGGAGTGAGACATGCGAAGCACCTACTCACGGCTCGAACCCAACTCCATCTCTGAAGCTGCTTCACCCCTGCGCTTCACAGTCTCACTCCCCAGGCTCGGACCCTCACTCTCAGAACGCCACCTATTGAGCAATTAACTCACTAGGCATTGCCCCCCTGTAGCATATTTTGAATATGGGAATATTCATACAGTGCTATTTAATCAGGGAACAATGATGGTATTTTGTTGCTGTGGAGAGGTGACTTTATTAACCAGCATAACGGGTTAAGGGGGTAGTGCTTGTTTTGTTGGTTTATTTATTCATCTATTAATATATTTGTCAGTTTTTCATCGCTAGACCTCCATCAAACTTAAAAACAAACCTAGACCCCCTTTCAAGATAAATTTGTACCTTTTCCGGTAGAAAAATGCCTCGGCCGAAGGCCGCTTCCTTCTAAAATAACAGGCTCGCTTTCGCTCGCCAGGAAAAAATCGACACCTAAATCGCACAAAAGATCTTACTAGTGAAAAACGAAATGGGTCGAAGGTCTCAAAATCACCAAACTAGCGGAACGAACGTCTTAAAATTTCAAAACTAATATTGCTAAACATGAGGAAGAAGGGGGTCCAGAAAAAGCAACTACCTGACCCTTAATACGTGGTGTTAACGGAAATATTCTTACCCAACGTTACTAACATTATTACAGAACACACACACACACACACACACACACAAGCCAAGCACACACACACACAGCCAAACACACCCACACAGCCAAACACACACACACACACAGCCAAACACACACACACACAGCCAAACACACCCACACAGCCAAACACACCCACACAGCCAAACACACCCACACAGCCAAACACACCCACACAGCCAAACACACACACACACACACAGCCAAACACACACACACACACACAGCCAAACACACACACACACACACAAAGCCAAGCACACACACACAGCCAAACACACACACACAACCAAACACACACACACACAGCCAAACACACACACACACAGCCAAACACACACACACAGCCAAACACACACACACACACAGCCAAACACACACACACACACACAGCCAAACACACACACACACACACACACACACAAAGCCAAACAGTAACAAAGCATATATATGAAGGAAAAACCCCCCAACTCCCCATGGAACTCTATATGGACCTGTGAGAGCATTATATCCTGTCATTTATTCACATCACTTGATCCAGGTTCATATTTTGGTAACTGTGCGGAGAGTAGGCTATTTACCCCTTCAGTACCAGTTCCCTACTTTTCATTTTATGCTGGCTACTAATAGACGATTATATTCAGTTTGAGACGGACCTCCAGTAATTAACAAGCTTCGAACTATCTTAATTAACCCTTTTTGCTACCACAGATCCTTCTCAAGCTGCAAAAATCGACTAAATATAGCTAGAATGAAATAAAAAATACGTCGCCGGTACAGAAGGGGTTAATATACGGAGAACCCATTGGAATTAGCGTAGAACCTATTGTATTAATGAACTATGCTTATTTTGAATACAATCCTCCAATTACACCTTAGATATCGTAATGCTGAGGTATGCTTTTGACAGAGGTAATGGACCACTTGCGAGTTTCAGGCTATAAAGAAGTTGGAGCCGTAAACATCGATATCAAACCGAAATGCAAAAATACTATGGGTTTCTGAACGATATAAAGTATATGTAATTGAACTTAAAGTACCATTATACATGAACTTAAAGTACCATTATACATGAACTTAAAGTACCATTATACATGAACTTAAAGTACCATTATACATGAACTTAAAGTACCATTATACATGAACTTAAAGTACCATTATACATGAACTTAAAGTACCATTATACATGAACTTAAAGTACCATTATACATGAACTTAAAGTACCATTATACATGAACTTAAAGTACCATTATACATGAACTTAAAGTACCATTATACATGAACTTAAAGTACCATTATACATGAACTTAAAGTACCATTATACATGAACTTAAAGTACCATTATACATGAACTTAAAGTACCATTATACATGAACTTAAAGTACCATTATACATGAACTTAAAGTACCATTATACATGAACTTAAAGTACCATTATACATGAACTTAAAGTACCATTATACATGAACTTAAAGTACCATTATACATGAACTTAAAGTACCATTATACATGAACTTAAAGTACCATTATACATGAACTTAAAGTACCATTATACATGAACTTAAAGTACCATTATACATGAACTTAAAGTACCATTATACATGAACTTAAAGTACCATTATACATGAACTTAAAGTACCATTATACATGAACTTAAAGTACCATTATACATGAACTTAAAGTACCATTATACATGAACTTAAAGTACCATTATACATGAACTTAAAGTACCATTATACATGAACTTAAAGTACCATTATACATGAACTAATACTGTATTGTGTCTGGTTATTATGTTAAGGGGAGGCAGTTGGTTTTTAGAGTCCTCCTCCTCCCTCATGTTTAGCCCTATTAGTTATGAAATTTCAAGACATTCGCCCCATTAGTTTGGTGATTTACAGACCTTTTGCCCTAGTTCTTTGCCAATATTAAGACCTTTCGTGCCAATTAGGTGTCGATTGTGTTCCTGGCGAGCGATAGCGAGCCTGTATTTGAAGAGGAAACGGCCTTCGGCCGGGAAATTTTTCTACCGAAAAATTTACAAATTTATATCGAAAGGGAGTCTTGGGGTGTTTTTTAAGCTTGATAGAGGTTTAGAGAACAAACTAAACCCCCTCCTTAAACCAATGAGCCGAACCAGTAAATTATGCTGCACAACACCGTCTGGGCTCCCTTAATATTGATGACTACAGCTCCAACTTCCTTATAGAACGAAACTCGCAAGTGGTGAATTTAGGGTTTGCTAGTGTTACCTTGGTTTATATTTCCAGTTCAGACTAATACCTTGCCTGATTGTCTGAGGCCACTCCTCGATATGCTGCTGTAAGGGACCTACCAAGTTCACGGCAAAATATAACTGGGAAATAAACAAAGGAAGGGAGAGGAGAGCGGTGTGCTTAAGTGTGTGTGTGTGTTTGTTTGTGTGTGTGTGTGTGTGTGAGAGAGAGAGAGTACAAAGGAGTACAAAGGAAATCAAGCAACAACAGATCTAGTGACCCTTCTAGGTTGCTTGTCCTCCAAAACACTGAGGATCAAGTGTCCAAACAGTGGTTTAGAGTGGGTAAGGGAACATTGGAAAGGGAATTACTGCCCTGGAACTAATGTCCGTGGCAGGATTTGGAAGTTAGTAGAGGACAGATGGGTTAGTAACTGAGGGGGGGATAAAATAAAGTTATTCATTTACAAACGCAGTCAGTCGCGGGTTTGATGCGAGATATTTGTCTAGGCGGAGTTTAAATGAATCAACGGTGATGCAGTCTATAACGTTTCGGGGAAGCCCATTCCACAAGTTGACAACTCGATTGAAGAAGAAATTCTTAGATTCGTGCGAGTTAAAAGATTTACCAATAATTTTGAAACCGTTTCCCCGCCTGTAATTAGATTGGTCGATAGTGAAGTACTTACTACAGTACATATTGTCGATGCCTTTGATGATTTTGAACACTTGAATTAAGTCACCTCTTAATCTGCGCTGGGTTAAAGGAAATAGATTTAATTCTCTAAGACGCTCTTCGTATGGTTTGTTCTTTAGGCTAGGTATAATTTTGGTAACTCTACGTTGAACTCGTTCTAGCTTGTTTATATCTTTTTGGTAATAAGGGCACTTAGAGAGAGAGAGAGAATGTGTGTGTGTGTGTGATGATAGATAGACAGATAGAGAGAGAGAGAGGTACCTGTATATATAATGGAGGCTATAGTAAGGGGGAGGGCTGAAAGGAGGGCTTGTTCCGCGTAAATTGAGGGGAAAAAGAAGAACCAAGGGTGTCTATGGAAAGAGAGAGAGAGAGAGTAACTTCACATCTATTTATGTATATATCTCTTATCTCTATTTTCTATCTGTTTTTCTGTTGCTATGTGAGTGAGGGAGACAAAAGGCAGAACTACTATCTACTACTTAAGTTATATTGAATAGTATGTCAGTCTGTCTTTATCTAACTGTCTATTATTTGAGGGTTTTTCCTATGTGTATGAAGGAAACAAAAGGAAAACCTGCCTGTAACAAGTGTCCTATCCCCCCCCTCAAAGTTGAAAGCATGGAGTTGAGTTGGTGAGAGAATAATTTGGAGTTATACGGTACTAATATGTTGTGGCAATATTCCAGGTTGACCCATGGAGACCCCGAGCTTTTCTCACGTCATTCATCTCGTCCATTAAGGTAAGTTAAGGGCTGTTTTTATCATATCACACACACACACACCCACACCCACACACACACACACACACACACACACACACACACCCACACCCACACCCACACACACACACACACACACACACACATAACCATAGCAACGTGAGAGACAGTTGGTGTTCCCTATTATTCTCATCTTCCTCCGGCCAACCCGTACAGAACACACACACACACACACACACACACACACACACACACACACATAACCATAGCAACGTGAGAGACAGTTGGTGTTCCCTATTATTCTCATCTTCCTCCGGCGGCTAACCCGTACAGAACCATAATAAAGGGGATGAGAGGGGACGGGTGTGTGACAGTGCCACAATACCTCCAGAGAGGACCTTTGACTGGCACTAACGAGCTCTGACGTTCCTTAAGGTGCCATTGTACTTGACAATGGTGAGAAGCCTTTGTAGAGTCGCACAGTGTACAGTCAGGTTCAAGGCATTGCTTATCTTCACAACTTTATTTTAGTTTACCATCGTCTTGATCGTGTATGCAACCTTTAACTGTGGTGGTGGTGTAATGGTTTAGATGCTTATGTTCTGGGTGTGGTGTCCCGAGTTTGAATCCCGGGAGGACCATATGCTTTCATTAGTTTATTCACTTGCATTGGGGTTTGCAATTGATGATTAATGTTAAGAACGGGGTGTTACTTAATAAGTCAAAACACCATCAACAAGACTGAACTAGACTTGAATATACAGGTTTTATTTATGAACCCTCGACATAACGAAAACTGGATGTCAAAGGTGGTATAATGTGTGCACAAGGCATGTATGAAGCCATCCAGGGTAAGGGTTGGTGCAGCTCATCCGTCCTTCTAAGGCAGTGCACCTACAATAGCGATGAAACTCCAACAGAAAACCTTAACCGTTACCGTTTTTTTTTATCTTTCTCTCCTTTTCTCTCTTTCCCTGGCCTGTACCCATTCGGCCCCATTCAGCCAACTGTTTTAAGACGTTTATCCCCATCCAAGTATCGATTTCTTCCTGGCGAGCGAGAGCGAGCCAGCATTGTATGGAGAAATCCGGCTTCGCCGGAGACATTTTTCTATCGAAAAATTTACAGATTTAGCTTGCTGTCAAAACAAATATATATATATGCTGGCTCGCTACCGCTCGCCAGGAAAAAATATTGACACCTGGATAGGGGTAAACGTCTTAAAACAGTAGGCTGAATGGGGCCGAATGAATACAAGCCAAAGAGAGAGGGAGAGAAAGATAAAAAAAAAAAGCGAGGTGGGCTCCCTTAACCTTTCCTCACAAGTGGTTGATGGATGGCCAAGCGTCCCACCGCTATGTACACAAAACACATAACATAATTAAGGCAGCCCAGACGGTGTTGTGCTGCATAATTTACTGGTTCGGCTCAATGGTTTAAGGAGGGGGTTTAGTTTGCTCTCTAAACCTCTATCAAACTTTAAAAAACACCCACAAGACCCCCCTTCGATATAAATTTGTAAATTTTTCGGTAGAAAAATGTCCCGGCCGAAGGCCGATTCCTCTACAAATACAGGCTTGCTATCGCTCGCCAGGAAAAAAATCGACACTTAAATGGCACGAAAGGTCTTTATATTGGCAAAGAAATGGGACAAAAGGTCTGAAAATCGCCAAACTAATGGGGCGAATGTCTTGAAATCTCCTAACTAATAGGGCTAAACATGAGGGAGGAGGACTCGAAAAACCAACTGCCTCCCCTTAATATTCGAATAGGAAACATTTTGACTCCGACGGATTCTCCGTTGATGAAGGTAGACTGCAGTAGCTAATCCTGTAAGTTAACATAGATTGGAGAGGGGGTGCGCAGACGTTTTGCTGGTTGCCATCCTATCGGGGACTGAGGCGTCTGGTAATAGATATAGATATAGATGGAAAGATAGATAGATAGATAGCTATAGTCTGTTTATTCTAGGTTGGTCAGAAATCGTAACCTCTAACCTCTGTAACTCAAAAATGACTAGAGTAATCGAGCTAAATTGTCTACCAAATAGGAAGACTTGGCTAGGGAATAGGTGTGGAAATTGACAGCTCATTTGCTCTAGCCCTTTTTGAGTTACAGAGGTTAGAGATTACGATTTCTGCCCAACCTAGAATGAACGGACTATAGTGTACGTGTTTAAGGGACCTTTACTTTTATAATGTTACTAAAGAGGGAGAGCTAATGTTGAAATAATGGAAATATGACGTGACATTTGAGTGTCACTGTACACAATGGGGACATTATATAATCTTAGGATATACTGGGAAACACTTTGAAGACTAAACGTACTAATTGTCATAGTTAATGTAAAGGGATCTTATTATATGATTACACACTTATCATCCTATTGTCTGTCATGATTATGTGTGTTTATGTCATGTTTATTTAATTATGTAATGGTATGTACTATAATTTGTATTTATTCTTAATTCATTGTTATATATTTCTCCCCTCTCTGAGTTATAATAACAAGTTGATGACAAATCTTTATCTTTCGTTGGAAACACGTAGTAGAATGTGTAACCAACTCACTGAAGAATTTACTTAACTAAATGGGTTTGACAACTCCCATGATAAACAAGGTGTTTAGTGTCAATGTGAATGGAGCTCGCAATCATGCCTAGAAACTGGAGCTAAAGAGGTTCAACACCTCTATATGTGGACACTCTTACACATATGTTCTACTTGAAACAATATTCCCTTAGAAGTTGTAAATCAATCTTCAGTAGTGATATTGAAAATGAGAATAGCCAGTATATTTGCACATTTTGCATTGAATATTGTGTTCCTCACGTTCTCGTTTCACCTAGACTCTCCTAGAGAGTCTGTTCGGCATGGATCGTAAGGTATTTGATATTAACTATTCCTCGTAACTCAGTATAACCCTCTCAAGCCGTAGAACACCCCCAATATATTTTATCGTGACCAGCTAAGTTAATAATTGGAAATGAAGCTTAACCCTTTGAGTACCAGTGACGTGGTTATTCTAGCTATAGTTAGACGATATTTTGCAGCTTAGAAGGGATCTGTGGTAGTTGTTGTTGTTGTTGTTGTTCCACAGGCTGTCTGGCCGAGCAGACCCAAGGTCCCGAGCAAGGCCAAGGCCACAACCGAGCACCCCCACAAATCCCTCCCTGCTTACCACTAATAATGCCAAGGTGACCGAAGCCACTTCAAGGCGGGGAGCTGAGGAGGGTGCGGAAATACCCGGGAAACCAAAGCCTCACCCAAGGCCCTGTGTTCCTCAGCAATTATGAAGGGAAATCTGAGGGGCTAGAGGTCCTTCCTAAGCTGATTAAAAACGTCTAATATTGACCAGAATATGATGAAAAGGACGTCCCTGGTACTGAATGGGTTCATTGATAGCCAATCATGCCTCGACTCTCATTCCTGATCCACTTCAAAAGGACGTCCCTGGTACTGAATGGGTTCATTGATAGCCAATCATGCCTCGACTCTCATTCCTGATCCACTTCAAAAGGACGTCCCTGGTACTGAATGGGTTCATTGATAGCCAATCATGCCTCGACTCTCATTCCTGATCCACTTCAAAAGGACGTCCCTGGTACTGAATGGGTTCATTGATAGCCAATCATGCCTCGACTCTCATTCCTGATCCACTTCAAAAGGACGTCCCTGGTACTGAATGGGTTCATTGATAGCCAATCATGCCTCGACTCTCATTCCTGATCCACTTCAAAAGGACGTCCCTGGTACTGAATGGGTTCATTGATAGCCAATCATGCCTCGACTCTCATTCCTGATCCACTTCAAAAGGACGTCCCTGGTACTGAATGGGTTCATTGATAGCCAATCATGCCTCGACTCTCATTCCTGATCCACTTCAAAAGGACGTCCCTGGTACTGAATGGGTTCATTGATAGCCAATCATGCCTCGACTCTCATTCCTGATCCACTTCAAAAGGACGTCCCTGGTACTGAATGGGTTCATTGATAGCCAATCATGCCTCGACTCTCATTCCTGATCCACTTCAAAAGGACGTCCCTGGTACTGAATGGGTTCATTGATAGCCAATCATGCCTCGACTCTCATTCCTGATTCACTTCATAACTCGGAGGAATTATGTTCAATGCTCGTTATTAACCCTTTCAACATCCGATTACGCATTTATTTTCTGTGTTTTTTGGCTACTATTAGACGATTTGATTCAGATTAGGAAGGATATATGGAAGTCAAAGGGTTAATGGAGATATAGTCTTTAACCCTATAGTTCCCACATATCCTTCCTAAACTGTATACAATCCTCTAATGATAGCCAGAATAAACTGTCAAAATGCATTATAATCTTCAAAGGGTTAACTTGTATATAACGTTTTGTATCGATATATATATTGTTGGGATGAATCATTAATTACAGAAGATTACTACAAATACTTGGGTAAGAGAGAGAGAGAGAGAGAGAGAGAGAGAGAGAGAGAGAGAGAGAGAGAGAGAGAGAGAGAGTAAAAGGGAAAAGAAGTGATGAAAGAGTGAGGTTAAAAGAGAGGAAGCGACTAATCGCAGCAACAACTAAGTGGATATATATATATATATATATATATATATATATATATATATATATATATAAATATATATAATTATATACCCGGTATATATTATTATTATATATATATTTTTTTTTGGATGCTGTTTGTCAATTTACTGGAGTTGGAAGACCTTCATCACCAACTCTTTTCTTCCGTTTACAGCCGCTTGACTTACAGTACATTTCACCCACAGCTATTTTGCTCACATATTTTAAGAGGGTAAGCTACTACTCGCTTTTTCTGGACCCCCTTCTCCTTCATACAATTGTGAGGTCTTAAGACGTTGGTCCGTTAGTTTGGCGATTTTTAGACCTTTCGCTTCATTTTTTTGTCACTATTAAGACCTTTCGTGCCATTTAGGTGTCGATTTTTTCCTGGCGAGCGATAGCGAGCCTCTAATTTTAGAATTAAATTTTCTCCCGAAAAATTAACAAATTTATTTTGAGAGCGGGTCTAGGCCTCTAGGGGGTGTATTTCTAAGCTTGATGGAGGTCTAGCGAGGACACTAAAACAATAAATAAGATATATAAATATATAGACCAAAAATCAAGCACCACCCCCTTAACTAATATAGTCTACCCATAATGTTAACCCTTTCATGCACGGTGGGGGGGGGGGGGGGAGGGATTGGTTGTTTAGTATGCAGATATAGAATTATCTTAATCTCATAATTACCTCTCCAAAATTGGTTTTCTGCCCATAGCTCCTTCAGAGACAACTACCGAGGTTGATGTAACTAAACTAAAGGTTTCTAAACATCCCTAGCTGATGTCACTAAATGTTTAAAGCACTGATACAACTATCTTAGATCATTCCTAATTGAGGGGGTAGTATTCGCTTTTTCTGGTCCCCCTTCTCCCTCATGTTTAGCATATTAGTTGTGAGGTTTTAAGACGTTCGTTCCGTTAGTTTGGTGATTTTGAGACCTTTCGCCCTATTTCTTTGTCAGTATTAAGACCTTTCGTGCCATTTAGGTGTGGATTTTTTCCTGGCGAGTGATAGCGAGCCTGTAATTTTAGAAGGAACCGGCCATCGGCCGGGAAATTTTTCTACCGAAAAATGTAAAACAAAAATCTTGAAAAGGGTTCTGTGTTTTGTTTTTGTTTACGCTTGATGGAGGTCTAGCGAGGAAACTCAAAAGTAAAGTTAATACATTAATATATAGACCAAAACCAAGCACTACCCCTTACGTATCAAGAAAAGTTACTGTGGGACTCAATTTACCGCCAACTGAAATCAAACCGACTATATGGAAGGACAAATGGGACTGCTGAAGTACAGTCGCGCTAATAAGTGATGTCTCGCCACCAATTATGTTTTGATCAATAATTGGTAACAGCAGTAACTAAACTTCATTTCTTCATATCGAGTGAAATATACAAACATGTTCCTACACTTACCCACCCTATTCAACATCTGACAGACATTAATACAGCACAGAGCAAGCCAAACGTAATGACAGCTGGAACATGACTTATTAGCGCGACCGTACACACTGATGTGTAGCGGAGGAAGGGGAGGAGGAAGGGGTAGACATAATGGAGGAGGAGGAGGAGAAGGAGGAGGAGGAGGAGGAAGAGGAGGAGGAGGAGGAGGAAGAGGAGGAGAAGAAGAAGAAGAAGAAGAAGAAGAAGAAGAGCTCTATATGTCTATTCAATCACAAGGTTAGAGAGAGTGGGACTGCTGAGGTAGGTTATAGTCTATTCGCTGTAAGTAGGCGAAAAATCATGACCTTTAACCTCTGTAACTCAAAAACAACTAGAGTAATCGAGCTAATATTTCTACCAATTGGGAAGAGTCAGTCAAGGAAAAGGTGTGGACATTTTTACAGCCAATTTGCTCTAGCCCTTTTTTAGTTACAGAGGATAGAAGTAATTATTTATCGCCTACTTACAGCGAATATATTATAGGCTATAGGAAGTAGGTTATACAGCCAGTATCTCATTTCCTTTATAACGTTGATCGAGGAGAAGGAGGAGGAGGTAGACATATAAGAGAAGGAAGAAAAAGAAGGATAAAAAGGCGAAATTATGGAGGAAATACACAATTGTGCCGCCTCTCCACATCTTTCCCCGTAGAACTAGGGCAGCTGAGAGCGCCCATGAATTTACACTTTCTCCTCCACAATGCAGAACTTCTGCTTATCAGAATTCATTTATCCCCAGAGCTACTACTCTTTGGAATTCACTTCCCTCGAATTGCTTTCCACAAACTTACAATCAACAAATGTTTAAATCCAGTTGTTACAAACATTTTATGAATGGAGGATGCCTTTAGGCACATGGACCTTTTTGTTTTATCTGTGTTTTTCCTTCCTCCGTTCATTGTCTCTTAAAAAAAAAAAAAAAAAAAAAAAAGGCTATAGGAAGTACCGGTAGGTTATATAGCCAATATCTCATTTCCTTTATAACATTTATCGATGAGGAGGAGGAGGAGGAGGTATAAGATAAGGAAGAAAAAGAAGAAAAATAAACAGGCGAAAATATGAAGGAAACCACTTAAGTTGCTTCTATCACTATGTTGGAGAGGGTGAGGCTGAGGGAGGCTACATATCGGAAGTAGGTTAGCAGGCCAGTCTTGGAGGGGTCCCTAATTCTGATACAGGCAGAGAAGGGAAAAACAAATAAGTAGAAGAAAGAGGAGGAAGATGATCAAGAGGAATACAGTCAAACGAGGAAGACCAAGAGGAATTCAGTCAATAGAGGAGGAGGAAGACCAAGAGGAATTCAGTCAAGAGGAGGAGGAAGACCAAGAGGAATTCAGTCAATAGAGGAGGAAGAAGACCAAGAGGAATACAGCCAAAAGAGGAGGAAGACCAAGAGGAATACAGTCAAAAGAGGAGGAAGACCAAGAGAAATACAGTCAAAAGAGGAGGAAGACCAAGAGGAATACAGTCAAAAGAGGAAAAAGAAGACCAAGAGGAATACAGACAAAAGAGAAGAAAGAAAACCAAGAGGAATACAGTCAAAAGAGGAGGAAGAAGACCAAGAGGAATATAGTCAAACGAGGAAAAAGAAGACCAAGAGGAATACAGTCAAAAGAGGAGGAAGAAGGCCAAGAGGAATACAGTCAAAAGAGGGGGAAGAAGACCAAGAGGAATACAGTCAAAAGAGGGGGAAGAGGAAGATAAAAAAGTGGAGGAAGAGGAAGATAGATAAGAGGAAGAGGAAGATAGATAATAGGAAGATAGAGGAGGAAGATGAAGATAGAGAAGAGGAAGATAGAGAAGAGGAGGAAGAGGAAGAGGAAGATAGAGAAGAAGAGGAAGAGGAAGATAGAGAAGAGGAGGAAGAGGAAGATAGAGCAGAGGCAGAAGAGGAAGATAGAGAAGAGGAGGAAGAGGAAGACAGAGGAGAAGAGGAAGAGGAAGATAGAGAAGAGGAGGAAGAGGAAGATAGAGAAGAGGAGGAAGAGGAAGATAGAGAAGAGGAGGAAGAGGAAGATAGAGCAGAGGAGGAAGAGGAAGATAGATATTAGGAAGATAGAGAAGAGGAGGAAGAGGAAGATAGAGAAGAGGAGGAAGAGGAAAATAGAGAAGAGGAGGAAGAGGAAGATAGAGAAGAAGAGGAAGAGGAAGATAGAGAAGAGGAGGAAGAGGAAGATAGAGAAGAAGAGGAAGAGGAAGATAGAGAAGAGGAGGAAGAGGAAGATAGAGAAGAGGAGGAAGAGGAAGATGAGAGAAGAGGAAGAGGAAGATAGAGAAGGAGGAAGATAGAGAAGGAGGAAGATAGAGAAGGAGGAAGATAGAGAAGGAGGAAGATAGAGAAGGAGGAAGATAGAGAAGGAGGAAGATAGGAGGAGGAAGAGGAAAAGGGATAGGAGGAGGAAGAGGAAAAGGGATAGGAGGAGGAAGAGGAAAAGGGATAGGAGGAGGAAGAGGAAGATAGAGGAGAGGAGGAAGAGGAAGATAGAGAAGAGGAGGAAGAGGAAGATAGAGCAGAGGAGGAAGAGGAAGATAGAGCAGAGGAGGAAGAGGAAGATAGAGAAGAAGAGGAAGATAGAGCAGAGGAGGAAGAGGAAGATATAGAAGAGGAGGAAGAGGAAGATAGAGACGAGGAGGAAGAGGAAGATAGAGAAGATAGAGGAGAGGAGGAAGAGGAAGATAGAGCAGAGGAGGAAGAGGAAGATAGAGAAGTGGAGGAAGAGGATGATAAAGAGGAGGAAGAGGAAAAAGAGAAGAGGAGGAAGAGGAAGATAGAGAAGAGGAGGAAGATAGAGAAGAAGAGGAAGAGGAAGATAGAGAAGAAGATGAAGATGAAGTGGAAGATAGAGAAGAAGAGGAAGAGGAAGATAGAGAAGAAGATAGAGAAGAAGAGGAAGAGGAAGAGGAAGATAGAGAAGAAGAGGAAGATAGAGGAGAGGAGGAAGAGGAAGATAGAGAAGTGGAGGAAGAGGAAAATAAAGAAGAGGAGGAAGAGGATGATAAAGAGGAGGAAGAGGAAGATAAAAAAGAGGAGGAAGATAGAGAAGAGGAGGAAGAGGAGGAAGAGGAAGATAGAGAAGAGGAGGAAGAGGAAGATAGAGAAGAGGAGGAAGAGGAAGATAGAAAAGAGGAGGAAGAGGACGATAGAGAAGAGGAGGAAGAGGAAGATAGAGAAGAGGAGGAAGAGGAAGATAGAGAAGAGGAAGATAGAGAAGAGGAGGAAGAGGAAGATAGAGAAGAGGAGGAAGAGGAAGATAGAGAAGAGGAGGAAGAGGAAGATAGAACAGTGGAGGACGAACCATACATGAGGAGAAAGAGGCGAGAAGAAAGAGGGAGGGATGGGGGTGAGGGGGGAGGAGAAAAAATGGAGGAAGGAGAGGGAATTGTCTGTTAAGTGGTTTTTTCTGAACCCTTTTCTTCCTTATGTTTAGCCCCATTAGTGTTGAGATTTTAAGACGCTCGCCCCATTCATTTGGCTATTTTACGATATTTCGCCCCGTTTATTTGTCAATATTAAGACCTTTGGTGCCATTTAGGTGTCGATTTTTTCTAGGCGAACGATAGCGAGCCTGCAATTTAGGATTTTTTCTGGAAGGAGGATCTGGTGTTAATTTTTAAGCCTATCGGAGGTTTAGGGAGGAAACTATAACAATATCTCCCCCTAAACTTCCTAAAGGAAACCGAAAAGGGAGTAGAAGAAAAGAGAGGAGGAGAAGGAAGAAGAAGGAGGAGGAAGGGGAGATGGAAGACCAATATTGTAGAGGAAATAATTTATGGATTGACACGCACACCTCTATAAAACTTCTGACCGTCTCAATAAGAAGAAGAAGAAGAAGTGCAGGCAGATGGTGAAGACGAAGAAGAAGTGCAGGCAGATAGTGAAGACGAAGAAGAAGTGCAGGCAGATGGTGAAGACGAAGAAGAAGTGCAGGCAGATAGTGAAGACGAAGAAGAAGTGCAGGCAGATGGTGAAGACGAAGAAGAAGTGCAGGCAGATAGTGAAGACGAAGAAGAAGTGCAGGCAGATGGTGAAGAAGAAGAAGAAGTGGCAGGCAGATAGTGAAGACGAAGAAGAAGTGCAGGCAGATGGTGAAGACGAAGAAGAAGTGCAGGCAGATAGTGAAGACGAAGAAGAAGTGCAGGCAGATGGTGAAGAAGAAGAAGAAGTGAAGGCAGATGGTGAAGAAAAATAATAATAATAATAATAAGAAAAAGGTTCAAGCAGATGGTGAAGAAGAAGAAGAAGAAGAAGAAGAGAGGAAGCGGAAAACACGAGTAGGAGGAAGAAAAATAAGAAGTAGTGAAAGAAGGACACAGACAGAGAAGGGAAGAAGAAGAAGAGAGGAACCGATGGAAAAGAGTAGGATGAAGAGGAATAAGAAGTAGTGAAAGAAGGTCGAAGACAAAGAAGGGAAGAACAAAAACAGAAGGATGGCAAAGAAGAAGAAGAAAGAAGAAGTAAAAAAAAGAGTAGGAGGAAGAGAACAAGAAGTCGTGAAAGAATGGCAAACAATCAGAAAAAGAAGGGAGGTGAGAATAAGAGAAAATTAGTTATAATGAGAGAAGGAGGAAGAAGAAGGAATAGAAGAAATAGAGAAAGAAGAGGACAAGAAGATAAAAGGGTAAAATAAGAATAGGAATAAGAGGACAAAGAAGAGTGGGGAAGGAGAACATGAGGAGAGGAGGAGCAGAACAAAAAAGTCAAGAAAAGATAGTGAGATAAAGACGAGAAAAGAGGGGATGTGGTTTATGTCGTGGCCCTGAGACTTTCTATCTATAACATCATTCCTCCACGACGAGTAGGAGGAGGAGCAGGAGGAGCAGGATGTAGGAGGAGCGGGAGGAAGAGTTAGAGGAAGAGTGGGTGGAGGAGGAGGAGAAGGAAAAGGAGGAAGAGCAAGATATAGAAGGAGGAGGAGGAGCAAAATATAGGAGGAGGAGGAGAGAAGGAAGTGGAGGAGGAGGAGCAAGATATAGGAGGAGGAGGGGAGGAGGAAGAGGAGGAGGAGGAGTAAGATATAGGAGGAGGAGGAAGAGGAGCAAGATATAGGAGCAGGAGGAGAGGGAGAGAAGGAAGAGCAAGGAAAAGGAAAAGGGGGAGGTGGAGGTGGACCAAGATGTAGGAGATGGAGGAGAGAAGAAATAGGAGTAGGAGGAGAAGAGAAGAAGGAGGAGCAAGATTTAGGAGAAGGAAGAGAGAAGGAAGATGAAGAGGAGGAGGAGAAGAGAAGAAGGAGGAGCAAGATTTAGGAGAAGGAGGAGAGAAGGAATACAAAGGAATACAAAGGAATACAAAGGAATACAAAGGAATACAAAGGAGAACAAACTGCAACAGACCTATTGGTCCTTACGGGGCAGTTTGGATATCTAAAACTACCAATCTACTGACTACGAGGTAGAGAAAAGGATAGCAAAGAAGAAGGCTCCTCCCCACCCACCACTCCCTCCAGCTAATGCTGGCATGGAAACAGATAGGAAAAATACCATGCAGTATTGAAAAACTGACACGGAAATTCGAACAGGACAGGGAGAAAAAAGAAGTTGATTTGTAATCTAAGCTAACTCTATTTACTACAATTCTGAAAGGGAACAGATGTATGAAAATCAATATACATTGCGGTATGCGTTGACATTTCGTTGCGCGTTATTCTGAAAGAAACTGTGTTAATCGGGGGTTATTTGCCATGTGTTTATCCAGATGGTTCTTAAATGCTTCGACAGTATTACAGTTTACAATGTTCGAGGGTAGTCTGTTCCAATTATTCACAACGCGGTTGAAGAAGAAATGCTTCGCCTCGTGAGAATGAAAACGCTTACCTATAATCTTATAACCATTGTTTCTCGTGTTTGCTTGATTGATCGTAAATAATTCGCTTACATTTAGGTTGCTGAATCCCTTGAAGATTTTGAACACCTCTATTAGGTCACCTCTCATTCTGCGCTTTGTTAAGCTAAACAAATTTAGTTCTTTTAAGCGCTCTTCGTACGGTTTATTACGCAATCTAGGTATCATTTTAGTGACTCTGCGTTGCACCCTTTCAAGTTTATTTATGTCCTTTTGGTAGTACGGTGACCAGAATTGCACGCAGTATTCGAGATGGGGACGCACCAATGAGTTGAATAGAGTAAGTATGATTTTTTCTGATTTGAATTTGAATGTTCTGCCGATGAAACCCACCAATTTATTAGCAGTTTTTATTACCTCTGTACACTGTTTACTCGGCTTCAGGTCACTTGATATTATAACTCCCAGATCCTTTTCATTATTTGTATTTGATAGTTGAATGTTGTTCATTGAGTAATCTTTTTTAGCGTTGTTACTACCGATGTGTAATACTTTGCATTTTTCTATGTTGAATTTCATTTGCCATTTTTCTGCCCAGTTTTCTAAAGTGTCTAGGTCACCTTGTAGTTTTTGCCAATGTACTGTTGAGGTTACTTTATTAGTAATTTTTGTATCGTCAGCAAATTTCGAAATTTTGCATTCTATTCCTTCGTCTAAGTCGTTTATGTAAATTATAAAAAGAATAGGGCCTAATACCGAACCCTGGGGAACGCCACTATTTACTTTGCACCAATCCGATTCTTCACCATTTATTACAACTCGTTGTTTACGGTCTGAGAGCCAATTTTCGAGCCATTTCAGAGTTTTTCCTGTTATGCCATGAGCTTTTATTTTGTCAATACCCTCTTGTGGGGTACGGTATCGAAAGCTTTCTGAAAATCGAGATATATTATATCAACTGCTCTATCCTTATCATATGATTTGTAAACAACATTGAAGAAGTCGAGTAAGTTTGTTAAGCATGAACGTTTATTTCTAAAACCGTGCTGAGAATCTTTTATTAAATTATTTTCTTCCAAATGTTTTACTATTTTGTCCCTTATAATGGTTTCCATTAATTTGCCCGTTACCGATGTTAAGCTAATTGGTCGATAATTGCCGGGAGAGGACTTATTTCCTTTTTGTATATGGGTGTCACGTTAGCTAGTTTACATTCGTTTGGAACTATCCCAACATTCAATGATTTGTTGAACAGCTTTGCGAGTGGGTTTAATAATTCGTGTTTTGCTTCTTTTAGGATCCTTGGGGATATTTTATCAGGGCCTGGGGTTTTATTAACTTTCAAATTGTTGATTGCGAACAGGATATCGTCTTCATAAATCGTAAATTTTCGAGCTCAGTGCCATTTGATTGATTCGTAGGGGTAGGTCGGTTACCGGTAGTATCTTCCGACGTGAAAACTGATGCAAAATAGTTATTTAGGATATTCGCCATTTGTACTTTGTTATCTGTATGATCTCCATTTTCCGCAACAAGTGGGCCTATTGTTGAAGTTACCGTTTTTCTGTTTCTTATATAGCTGTAAAATTCTTTCGGATTGGACTTGCTGCTCCAGCAATATGAAGTTCCAGATTCTTCTTACTTCCTTTGATGAGATTTTTGGTTGTTCGACGCAGTCTATCGTGTTCTAATTTATCGCTATTATTTTGAGTTGCCTTATATTTTTGGTATGCCTGCTTTTTTACTAAGAGGATGTTTTTTATTTCATTATTCCACCATTTTGGCTTATATTTGCCTGCTGGGCGCCGGTTTCGTAGAGGGATGCTTGTATTTATTGCTTTGTTTAGGTTATTAGATAATATGTTCCATAATCGATTTACATCATGAGTTTCGGTCATTTCACTCCAGTCAGTATTGGCAAGATGCCTTCTAAGTTTGTTAAAGTCGGCCCTTCGATAATCTGGTACTTTTTCCGTGCTCACGTTTTCTTTGTCATTATTTACTTTAATGTTAAAGGAAGATGAAGAGGAGGAGGAGAAGAGAAGAAGGAGGAGCAAGATTTAGGAGAAGGAGGAGAGAAGGAAGAGTGAAAGGAAGAGGGGGGAAGTAGGAATACATCGGACTTACAAAACTGGTCCAGACTTATTGGTCCTAAAGAGGCTGTTAAATCTACAGGTAAGTTACTAATCAGAATAAAAGCTTAAGGCTCCTAGAATTGGAAGGAAAGGGGATGATGATTATAATGAAAGGGGAGAGAAGGAAGAAGTGGATGAAAAAGGAAGAGGATGGGAAAGAAGGAGGATATGAAGAAGAGGGGGAGAGTAGGAAGGGATGATGATGGTGATGCTGTTGATGATGAGGTATATTACTAATTATTAAGAGCTTCTATAACACTACCTGCAAGAGGATGATGATGATGGGGATGATGATGGGGATGATGATGATGATGGGGATGATGATGATGAGGAGGAGGAGGCGTGAATAGTAGAAGGAAGAGGATAGATGGAGAGGATGATGATTATAGTAAGGAGGAAGGGGGGAAGGATGATGATGATGATGTTGATAAAGTTGTAGATTAATACTAGAGGGGAAGTGGATTATAATGCCTAAAAGAAGTGGATTATAATGCCTGAAAGAGCTTTTATAACGCTACCTACTCCTCCCCACGACACTGCTGCAGGGGTGAGAGGAGGAAAAGGAAGAAGGAGAAGAAGGGAGAAGTTTGAAATAAGAACGCGGAAGAAAACGAGGGAGAGAAGTAGGAAGACATTGGAAGAAAGAAGGAATAATGAGATGGGAAAGAGGAATAAGATAAGGATGGTAATTACGATGTAGTTAGAGATTAATAATAGAGAAGGACTTGTTAGTGTCTCAAAAAGCTACCGGTACTATAACACTACAGCCTCCTTTTGACGAAGAAGGACGGGGGGGGGGGGAGAGCATAATAAGGAAAAGAGGAGGAGAAGAGAGAGAGAGGAAGAGAAGAGAGAGAGAGAGGAAGATAAGGTAATAGAAGAATGAAGAGGGAACAGGATAATGTGGGAAAGAGGAGAAAGAAGAAGATAAGGAAGTGTACAAAAAGGTGGAAGCGAATAGATAGAGAGGAAGAGGTGGTAACAAAAGAATGAAGAGGGAACAGGAGTATGGGCGAAAGAGGAGGAGGAAGAAGAAGAAGATAAGAAAGTAGAGAAGGATGAGAGACGATGCTAAAGAAGAGGAAAAGGAAGATAACTAAGAAAGAGGCTACAAACTACCTCAAGTAACCTCTGTGTGTGTAGGTTTGTGTATTTTTTGTTTTTTTTCTCTATTCCAACTACTCCCTCTCGGGCATAGGCTGAGAGCCTGCACATCCAACGCTCAACACGGTGAAGTCCGTGAGGTCTTGATCCAGTCTAGGGAGTGAGATACGTGACGCATTAGAGTTCAACTCACGGCTCGAAGCAACCGTATGTATGTGTGTGTGTGTGTGTGTGTGTGTGTGGATCAAATGTTCGACACGCACTAACTCATAGACATAATAATAGTAAGTCTCCCCCCTCCCCCCCCCCCCCCCGGCCTTCTTTCCCTTGCCTGACTCACACACAGCAGTTCCCTCGCCCGTTAGTGTGATAATGGTACGATTATGATGGTCGGTATGGCTGCTCTTGATTGCTGGCTACTCCACCCGTTTGTCCGAGAGAGAGAGAGAGAGAGAGAGTACACAAAGGAAATTAAGTTAGAACTTCTTCATACGCTGGTGGAGGCATGCGCTGAACCGATCGCTTTCTAAATTGAATCACTTCTTTCTTTGCTCATATCCTATCTGGCCACCAAATTTCGTAAAAATGTGTTGATAACTTTGTGAACCCCTATGCTGGTGCAGGTATGCTCTCCTAATATCAGAGGTGACATCATACTGAAGGTCACATAGTTGTATTTGGGATGCACTATACCTGCTATGGTGGATGGGGTACAGTCATAAACCATAATCAGTATATTAACATTGGAAACTTTGAAACCTGTCAGCGTCTACTGTATAATTATGTAATGAATTGTGAGTGTATTTGATATAATTAACATTGGATTGATTTCGGGGACATAATGTAATAGTCGCATCTATTACAATGTTGACACATAATACTGTACGTACAAGAGCCTGAGGAGAAGGAATATACCCGTTGTATAGATGTATGTAATTCAGTACTATAACTTAATGACCTATGGAACGAACATGTTTACCTTCACTATTGTTGTTAAGGGGAGTGGGGGGGGGGGGGGTTGCTCCCTAGACCTCCATCAAACTTGAAAAACAACCCCAAGACCCCTCTTCGAGATACATTTTTACATTTTTCGGTGGAAAAATGAAGGCCGGTTCCTCCTAAATTACAGGGCCGTTATCGCTCACCAAGAAAAAAACTCGACTCCTAAATGTCATGAAAGGATTTAATATCGATAAAGAAATGGGGCAAAACGAAAAATCTTCCCTTAATTGAATTGTTTATGCTATAATCATTATTTTCCCCTATACCGTAGGTGTTGTATGTTATAAGCTAGGCAAGGGAACTGGTAAGTACATTTAAGAAACTAAAATGCATTAAATTATAAATATTACAGTAGACAATATTATAGATTAATGTCAGTATCACAGTGAGGGTAAAAGGTCACCACCTCCATGCAAGGTAAAAATATTGTGTCTATGTACAATTCATAAACAAAGTTGGTGGTAACATGGGGTTATGAATTCTTACTTTTGCTCTTTCTAAATGGTAAAGTGCATATATTTCATATTGATTGAGTTATTAAAAGTTATGGTACAAAGCCAAGACTAGGTGCAATTATCTGTTACTATATTTTATGGATATTTATATAATTGGGAATAAGTACGAGATGTCTATATTATATGGAGGAGGTTGCAGGCACCAGTCAAACAGGAACTCCTGTTTCATCACCTGGCCTCCTTTGCTGATCAATTCCTTGCCTCAAAAACATAGAGGACTATTCCGGTTTGCTCTCCAAAATACCTTCTCTTCCTATTAATACACTATACTACAAACACATTACATACTACAATTTCTTCTAGAAAAATAAAATTATAAATACCCCCAGGAACTTGACCCCTGGTGACAACTCTTCAATATATACTGGACCGATAAATGTCAACTTCTGTAACATTCGTGGCCTTTCCTCTAACTTGAACTCTGTCAAACACCACCACTCCTTCAACAAATCTGATCTTCTTTTTCTCATAGAGACTCGGGTGTCTGAAGCAACGTCCAACAACCCCTTCTCTGTTTCCTGCTACTTTCCTTATCATAGTCTCAAAGCCAAAGGCGGATGTTGTGTATATGTGAACAACAAACTCACTTCCCGACTTTGACTACTCTGAATTCTCAACTCTCTGGCTCAAACTTTCCTGTCACTCTTAAGCTAAATATTTCTGTGATGTCTATCCCTCCTTTAACTCTACTGACTTAACTAAATTATTTTACTATCTTACCTCTAAAGTGGAACACATTCTATCCATCTCTCTCTTCTTTGAAACCTCCATCTCGGGCAATTTCAAAGTTCACCACTGCCAATGGCTCTCCTCTCATTTCACTTGACCAACCTGGTGAACAAGCCTACATCTTTTCAATCCTAACCCGTTCAGTACCGGTGACGTCCTTTTAATTGTACCCAGGCAATTATTAGACCATTTTATTCAGTTTAGGAAGGACCTTTAGCAATGTTAAGGCTTCAAACTATCTAAACCAACCGTTTTAACTACCACAGATCTTTCTTAAGCTGCATAATATCGTCTAAATATAGCTAGAATAAAATATAACACACGTCGCTGGTACTCAAAGGACTAAATGACCTAGAACAGAATATGGTCCAGCACCCTATTCGTATCCCTGACCGCCTTGGAGATCGGTGCAATATTCTTGACTTATTTTTAACCTCTCATCCTTTCGCTTTCACTGTAATCCATTCCTCTCGGTTGGGCTCCACTGATCATAACCTTATCTCTGTTACCTGTCTTTATCTCTCCAGTATGGCCATCCGTACCTCCCAGCTGGTGACCCTAGTGGCACTTTGGTGCTGCTGACTGGGAGGCTCTTTAGCAGTATTTTTTTTATTTCCCATGGAATGGTTTTTGCTCCCATGACCGGCACCAAGTATTTTTTGATCAATAATTGGTATCAGCAATATCTAAGATTCATTTTTTCATATCGAGTGAAATATACAAACATGCTCCTACACTTACCCACCTTATTCAACATCTGACAGACATTATTACAGCACAGAGCGAGCCAAACATAATTACAGCTGGGACATGACTTTTTAGCGTGACCGTACCTTGAACTTGGATCTCTATTATGCCTAAAATATAGGTTTGATTCCCGGAGGGAAGTATTGAAAACCTAATATTTAGTAGGGGCCCCGTAATCATTGATGATATGCCTATTAATATAATAGTCTCCATTCAACACCCGCGTCAGCCGTTTTGAATCTACCGCCGTGGGGATGAACAGAGTATTCCTCATAAGTGTAACGCAACTTCTCTTATGGAGTCATCTATAGATCGGGTACCCACTACGAAAAAACTTTCTTAAAAAATAAGAGAAGATTTTTTTTTTTTTTTAACTTAAACATTGTTATAACACACTTCCCACTTTCGGTGGATTTCTTGTGTTGTGGCACCCAGCCGCTCCTCACCAGGCGTCCATTCGTTCTTCACTGATATATCAAGATAACAACCAAGATATTGAAGCAATTGGGAAGGGGATGGATGGGAGGGCCCTACATCGTCAATGATTACGGGGCCCCTACTAAATATTAGGTTTTCATTACTTCCCTCCGGGAATCAAACCTATAATTTAATAGTGGCCCCTCCATCATTGACGAGTTGCCTGAATTTCCAAGACTGGAGGGGGACATTCGTAATAATATCCTAAAACCTCAGAACCGTAAGGTAAAGTCAAGAATTCGTATAACAGAATAAGTTTTTATTGTTAGCATACAATATATAAAAATATAAAAAGGTTGGGAGCAGTGCGTTACTCCGAAGAAGATCTGCTCCAAAGAATACAGGACCTCAACTTGAGATTCTATTTGATAGCCTAGCAATTTGACAAGACATTCATGGCTTCTTTATCACTATACCAGATTGTATACTATTTACAGTTTATTATCTGGCATGAAACTGATATTTGTTTGACCAGATTCATACTCAACCAAAACTACATAGTTGTAACTATGATAGAAAAACTTTCTTAAAATTACAACTAAAACCATTCAACAGGCTTTCACATAGCCCTTCTTTTTTAAATAATGATAGATTCTTCTTAAAATTTATAAACCAACATGTGAGCTTTCACTTAGCCCTCATGTCAGCAACGCCAGAGGCCTTCTCCGGCGGAGGGGCTTAATATTGGGATACTCTCAACCCCCCCCCCCCCTTTTTCTCGTCCCTCGAGGAACTTAACTTACTATGACAATGACCATCAGCTCCTCAGCCGCAAAAAACCTCCTAAAAGCGCCTGCTAGTGGATAACATCACAAAAGAGAAAGCCCGACACAATTTTGAGCACAAACAGAAGGGAAGAACCCCCTGACACATTTATATCTAATACAAATGAGGGTAGAGGGGTACTCTTTTCGTGACGAAAACCACTGCTGTAGGTTAATCCTAAGCGGGGTTCAAGAGTGGGGGAATCGAGGTAGCCGTCTTAGGCTCCTGACTATTTCCATATAGCACCCAAAGATCCGCATGCCCGTCCATGATCAAGTAGGGACTTAGTACATGTTTTAAAACAGTGAACCCGTATAATAAGCTTGAGGCACTGAATGCTATTATCTGTTCGGGCAGCTCTTTGGTTGTCTTAGCCTGTCCTTTTGGAGCCTGGGCGGCGGAAGACTTTTTACGTAGAGGACAAAATTTGGTATAGGGGGGGGGGGGGGGAGATTATTAAGCTGCTCCCCTTGAGGTGAGTTTGCCTAAACATTGGTATGATTTCTTACAACTAAAAACATTCTGATTGTCGGGGGCATGAGCAGCCTAGACTATGTAAGAGCCGAGGATCGAGTGACTCTTTGCTGGCGTGAACCACGATAGTGTGGTCCAAATAATGAATACAGGTTATTTGAGTCTCGTAGATCTAAGTCCGACGTTCCTGCGGCTCCGGTCCCCTTTATATCTGAACTTCCGACAGGCTAGCTTTTAGCCTTACCGGATGCTACATTTAGTGAGTTGGTGGACTGCATCTACCGAGACAGACCTACAAGGAAAAAACCTATCGCCAAAGGGAGGCCAAGACCTATCTGGTCGGGCCGATTGGGGTGAACATGGCTAGTAAGAGTGCAGTGTATGAAAGAACCTCTGTCTACTAAATAGACTGTTAGTCCATAAACTACAGGACATCCCGATGACCTTCACTCTCCTGTTCTCCCTTGAGTCTTTTACCGGCATGAATGCTTACCACCGGGAACCTGAGGGAATGTATATCTGAGCTTTGAGTCCTACTAGGCCTTCAACTTTTCCCAGTTGCTGCTAGTGCTACATAAGTGGGGTCCTACGGAACCACAAGAACGTGTAAATGAAACAATTGCTAACCATGAGGGTGGAGCATTGGCAAGTGTGACTGAGACGTATGATGTAACATCATTGTAAACGGTATCACTCCTCCAATGGCTCCCAGAGCCCAAGCTACTCATGCCACCGGCGGGAGGGGCCAGAGAACACTTGGACCCCCGTCACCAGCGGGAGGACCACAAAAGAATAAACTGGAGGTACAGCACGAGCACATAGATCCCTCGGGGAACCATAAGGAGGAGAAAAGGGGGAGGCCGGCATGTTATTTGAGATTGCTGGTGGTCCTAGACGACCGAAGCTTGTTACTGTATCAGCCTGTATCGGTATATAAAAAAGGTACCCCTCTTAAACACAGGTACCACGATGTGAGAACTGTAGCTAATACCGTGCCACCCGTGACTAATACCTTTAGTATACCCGAGAGCCGATGTGTCCCTGCTATGCCCCATGTAATAGTTAAACTAAAACAACTCTCCTTATGTTAGGGATGTAAGACCCCACTATGCTTGTGATGATAGTCCCTGAATAGTTGCCCTTATTTCTGTACCAATCGACCCGGCGTTCTGATACACGTTCATAGTACCAGTGATATACCCTTGGTCGAAAACATGGTTCACTAAGTGAGTTACCGTACTCTAGACAGTGGAGAACTCAAACGGCATTGGCCAGCGACCGGCGGATGCCTATCTGAGCCTGTGAGAGCCCCCAAGCTTGTGGAATGATTCCCGCTGTATCTGCACACGGCAAGCGGGCTCTACACTGGTTACATGGACCCATGCAGGCTTTGATGCCGAAACCTTTCCGTTGGCGGTAGAGGAAAACCAACCTGTGCCGCTGACCAGTGCCCCCTTGTGGCCTGTTTATCATAGACTGTGTGCAGGAAGATATCCGACACCTGTCAGGTCCACGGTTGGTTCTCGCGGAAGCATGTGTAAAACAGTTAAGCCTAATGCGCCGGGACGCGGCCCGGAAACATCTCAGTGACCCTTGGTGCGGCCCGGGTGTTCCTTTAAGGACCGTATAGACCTCGGGACCCAGTACCAGAGCGCGGTGTAGGGAGAGAGGCCTAAAAATGGGGGTTGGGACGGGGAAATCTTCCAAGAGTCGGGAGAAAAAACATAGAACAAAACCAACAAGCGGGTATTATAGTGATAACAACCTGCCGTCGCTCGTCGTTGGCCATCGTCGTGTTTGCAGCCTAAGACAACTTTATTGTGATGCCACCCTACTGACCCTAAGCATCGTATTTACATCTCGTTGAATCTGTGAATCCATCATAGATGGCGTTAGGATTGGGGAAAAAATAACCCTATAATAAACATTCTCAGGTAACCCTTGCACCATATTGAGTCTGAGAAGCTGTCTGGCTCGAACTGCCTCAAACAAGGCTGTTCGGATGTCCCTGAGTGACCCCGCCGGGTTCGGCAGGCGGTATTGTTGAAAAGCTTCAACAGTTTCCTCCTGACGCCTCGGCGGATTGGGCACCGGTTTAGCAATAGCTTGAGCTGTGTCTCTAGTAAGCAGAAAACCAATAAACTTCCGATGAGCGTTTTCACGCACCAGGAACTCCAGTTGGAGTTCAATAGAATCTGGAGTTAGGAAAGGAGCTGGGAAGTGTCTAGCTTCTAATTGAGGGGCAATGAGGAACTCAAATATAGCTTGTGGGACCCCGCCGGGCCGTGGCCTCAGTAAGTCAAACTCCATATGGTGCAGTGGTGGGACTGGTAGGGAAACATTGGACGTTATTTCAATAGCAAACTGTTGGACCTCTTGATCCCAGGTCACCCATGGGCCGTGTCCCACCTCTCCCAGATTTAATTCCCTTTGCTCTAGCTGTGAATGAGTCGGAGTAAAGGCTAGACTTGGTTCAATCAACCCCGGAAAAAGACCACCATTGTTGGCATCCGGCTGAGGGCTAGCGGAGCAACTAGAAACATCTGGGGGAGAAGGGGCAAGTAGCCCTGGTTCACAGACAAAGTAATGATAACTGGTAGAGTTAGGCATTGCTAAAATAGGGACCCCTATGACCTTACCTTGGGAGTCTTTGGCCCGGAAAACTTTATGTCTATTTACTTCAATGGTCCATTCCCGTGGTACTGGGATCTCACCGTGTATGGATCTGTGCCTGCCTCCTGCCTTAGACGAGGTAACAGGGAGCCAAAGCCTGCCCGGTTCTTTACGACCCTGAAGCTGACCTTCCGTTTGTGATTGAGATGGGGGAAGTGTAGCAATGGGGTTAGAGCCAGACGATATTGTGTGATCCGGCGGAGGCTTCCAAGGGTTCCGCCGCCGGGTGACTTTCTACAGTAAATTTGGAAGTACCGGCCTTAGGTTGCACGCCAGAAGCTGTCTTTGTTTCCGCCGCGTTAACTGCCAGAGAGCTAGTGTGTGACAATCTATCGGAACCATCGACACCCGGTTGGGCCCACATAACCCCCCGTGGTGTGACCCCGGGCCCGGTCTGTAAGTCCGCCCCACGGTTACTAGCGTTAGAGAGTGGTATTTGAGACACTGCCGAAACCAGTGGCATATCCGGGTCCATGATCACATTGATTGTGGTTGGGGACAGGGGACGGACTGGACCGTGTTCCGGCATTATTACGTTAGTGGTTGATGACAGGGGGGAAGGGGGAACCGAATGTAAAAACAAAACCTCATCGTCCGCAGAGGAGAGAGGCACAGATCCTTGCGGTGGAGTTATCGTTGCCTCAGTATGATCCCTAGGGCGTTTGGAAATAGCACATTGTTGGAGGACTCTGTGTAATAATTCATCTAACTGGTTCGCAGTGACACATTGGGATCTTTGTTGCTTGAGGGACTTAGATTTTACCTTTTCCGCAGAAGTCGGTTTCTCTACCTGTACCCTTGGACCTGGGTCCTTTAGTTCCTTACCTTCATTCTGCAGAGTTATTGGGTGGGGAACTTTTACCGGTGACCTTTTAATGCGTGTCCCCGGCGCCTGACTATCTCGTCGAGAGGGTTGTAAAACCCTATCCCATGGGACGTTACTCAACTCCGTTTCCATCATTGTTCGACCTGCAGGGACAGACTCTGACCTACAGGTAGGGACTACTAAACCTGTGTTTCTGGCTTCCGGCCTAGTGGACAAACCTGGGGCGTCTATCACTGGCGTGTCTACCCCCGCCGTTGTATCATGACCTTGGTCCGTGTCGGGCGCCGGAGACAAATGGAGCCCTATTTTGCCGTCCGGTAAATTAGCTTGAGATAGCACTAGCTTAGAACCTTGTAGTCTTACTCTAACTCTCATCGCCGGTAGAGGTTGCTCGGCATCTGTCCCGCCAAGACCGGGGAAAACCACCGGCGTTGCCGGAGCAGATGTCGAGGCCACCGGAGGCGAAGCTGACTTACACATCTGGGTGAGGGGCTATCCTGGATGTCCGCTGCATCGTGGAACTGCTGCGGACTGGACAACTTTCGTATCTTAGCCGGCAAGCGTTCTAAACTGGACGCTCTCTGACGAAGTCGCTGGGATGAGTCCGGTTGAGTAGGAAGTACAAGCTCCGGCGACTCGGAGCGAGCTCTCTTAGTGTGGGGAGGGGAGCGACTTTCAGATGACTCGGATGAATGGGGGGAAGCAAGATTTGAATTTGGTACTGAAGGAACAATTGCCTGATAGAATAAGGTATCTTCAAAAGAGTACAGGCGTATGATTCTAAGTAACTCTGCAGTGTCGCAGAACAATTCAGCATCCGCCACCCTTGCAGCGTAAGAAGAGAACTTATTCTTGATTTCAATCAAAGTTAACAAGCATGACATATCTTGACTGGTTAACCATTCATCAAAAAGGTCCGAGCAAACCGGACATTTACTGGCTGTCCATGAAAAGGTAGTCTTGTCCAAACATTTAATACAGTGTATACACAGCCTGTGCGCCGCTACTGGGACCGACAGACAAGTAGGAGTAGAGCAAATCCAGAAATTAGGCATGGTTACTGACTCCCCTCCCCACCGGGGACAGTTCCTCGGGGCTGCTCGGGATGTGAAGAGATCTGGAAATAGAAAATTTCCAGGAATCAATGCTCATAGGATCACCTGAGAGGTGATAATAACATCCTACCTACTCCCCGGCGACGAAAAAACTAGTGAGCCACAGCCTAACCATTTTTCCGCCTCCTGGAAGTTTGTTGTGAACAACCCCTTGCCCTTTTCAATCAGGGGAAAGTCACACGGGACTGCTTACCTATGACATGGGTCACTGGCCCTAACCAGACTTCTAGCGAGCGTCGTCGTGCAGCTGCTTGCTAGCTACACTTCGTACCCAACTGTGCCGCCGGACTGGCGGGGGAAACTGGCAAGTCACCCCAACTGTGCCGCCGGGGGCGGGGTAAACTGGCAAGTCACAGGGCGAGTTGGATAATTATCGGTTCGACACCGTCCTCCTTCTGCCGGTCCGTACACGACCGCTGCCAAGGGGGGTATTGGTACACTACTAATCAAAGAAGGGGTAAGCAATCATCGGTACGAAACCGTCCTCCTTCCGCCGGTCCGAGCACGACCGCCGGTAAGGAGGGTAGTGGCACACTACTAATCAACGAAGGGGTAAGCATAGCCCAAGCATGCCAGCACGACGGCAGCTGGGCCTAGTACGAAGACAGAGGACCGGCGGGCCAAGGAACTAGGAAAAAACAGTCCAGAGCACAAGACTACCAAACCTGAACCAAAAACCCCACAAAATAAGAACGTCTCCTAGAGATCCAGGAAAGAGATGAAACTCGAACCAAAGAACACAGGAAAAAAAGGGGGAGGGCATAATATAAATATCATAGAATAACAATGCACCCCTAAACCCTAAGGAGACCCTAATGTGGCTGGCCACGAGGCATAAGTAACCCTTACCTTAGGAAGAAAACCACCCCTGAAGACACCCGGCCACAGCACGAGGAGAAGAGGCCCACGAGAGGGGCCTGGGAGCAGGGTCGAAGACCAGAAGATCCCACACTACGTGTGACAATCCTTAAACTGGAGCGCCTGCTAATATGAAAAAATACACGGCCCCTAGGCCAAACACGCTGGACTGAAGACCTACTGCGATGAAAGTAGCCTCCTAGCTATAAATAATCAACAGCTAAGGCGTGCAAAATGAAGAAAAAAACATATGTGGCGACTGTCCTGGAGAACACGTAAGCTCCTGTAAAGTACCCTAATTTAACACTTCCTGCGGGCAACCAGACGGGTAGCCTGTGCTATCTAGTCTAAACCTTGTTCAATACAACTCAGATATATACAAATGATCAAAGACTCACGAGAATTGAGTGAACGACGAATGAAGCGGAGCACGGGCGAGACACGTCCTACACTGGTGCCCGCGGGGAAGAGAAGAACGAATGGACGCCTGGTGAGGAGCGGCTGGGTGCCACAACACAAGAAATCCACCGAAAGTGGGAGGCGTGTTATAACAATGTTTAAGTTAAAAATTTTCTTTTTCTTCTCTTATTTTTTACGATTTTTTTTTCGTAGTGGGTACCCGATCTATAGATGACTCCATAAGAGAAGTTGCGTTACACTTATGACAATACCTGTACTCTGTTCATCCCCGCGGCGGTAGATTCAAAACGGCTGACGCGGGTGTTGAATGGAGACTATTATATTAATAGGCATATCGTCAATGATGGAGGGGCCACTATTAAATCTATCATTTTGGGGTGAAGGGAGGGGGACATTTGTTACAGGCAGCTTTGCCTTTTGTTTCCTTCATATACGTAGAAGAATTTGTTTAATTATTTATATCACTACAACTTCTTGTTTTTCCTATATATTTTTCCCTTTATTTTGTTCTCTATTTCCTCTCCCCCCCCCCCTCTCTCTCTCTCTCTCTCTCTCTCTCTCTGTGGTGTCCATCAGCAGCAGTTGGCTTACCATAAAGGACTGTCCGTGAGCCCTCTAATGTCTGCCACCCACCATTATCTTCACACACCAGAGAGAGAGAGAGAGAGAGAGAGAGTGACGAATATAGTTTGATAAGAAGGATATCCATATTAATCTGAATCATGGGTAGCTAGTGAATAGGGTTGGGTTGCGAAGATATAAGGTATATTGTATATACAGTGTACGGCACTGTATATATATATATATATATATATATATATATATATATATATATATATATATTATTATGTTACCTCCACCAACCGACTTTACTCCTAAACTCAATTAATGAAATCAACAAATACATGTGGCAGTCCAGGGATTCGAACCTAGGATGCTCACACAGAGAGAGAGAGAGGGAGAGGGAGAGAGAGAGAAAGAGAAAGAGAGAGAGAGAGAGAGAGAGAGAGAGAGAGAGAGAGAGAGAGAGAGAGAGAGAGAGAGAGAGAGAGCTAACATATTTCCATGCAGCACAATATTTGCCCGTGTCGTATCCCACTAATAATACAACTTCATCAACAGTAATGACAGCCGGACCTATCTCACCACTCACACTCATTTCCCTCGACACGGATTTGGAGGAACCTGGGATAGATATTTTCAGCACTTACTGAAACGGAAAATGTCGGCGTTAAAGATTAAATATATAGTAAAACATTTGTTTGAAAGTTAGACATTTACTGTGAGTTTCCCGTGAATTATCAAAGCCACTGCGAGTTGTCAGATTTTGAGTATTTAATTATATATATATATATATATATATATATATATATATATATATATATATTTCGTTTTTGTCCTGAAAAATTACAAAATGCCATGTAATCAACAAAACCATGTGGTGATTAATTTTATACCAGTAACTCAGACAGAATGTCTGCAAGGAAATTTACTGATTCGTATGTGAATTTGGTTTAATATAGTCCAGCTGTTTGTCAGAATGATCTCACTCACTCCCTCTCATTTCCCTCGACACTGGCTGGTTCTCACGAGGCACCAGGACCGATAGTTTTATAGCACTTGCTGAATTGAGGAATGTCTGTTTTAAGGACTTTAGCATCGGGTTTGTGTTGGGTTCTGTTATACGAGGCGAGTTATCAGATCATAACATGATACTTGGGGTTACCATTCTTGATATGTCGATTTAAGGGGCTAGTGCTTAGTTTTTGGCCTATAGATATTTATTTATTATTTTTTGAGTTTCCTTGCTAGACCTCCATCAAGCTTTAGAAAACACCCCCTACACCCCCTTTCAAGATACATTTGTAAAAAATTTCGGCAACAAAAAAATCCCGGCTGAAGGCCGGTTCCTTCTAAAATTTCGTGCTCGCGGTCGCTCGCCAAGAAAAAATCGACACCTAAATGGCACGAAAGGTCTTAATATTGATAAACAAATACATACATACATACATACATACATGCATACATACATATATACATACATATATACAATTCAATATATAATTTAGAGGCGTACCACTAGCTACTGGACAATCTTCCTTCCTAAGCTGAACGGATTCATCTGGAATATTCAAATAAGAAGGCTATTAAAAAGACTGATAGAAACGGTGCCTCCCTATAGAAGCAAAGTAGAGAAGGTGGTGCTTAACTAATTTGTATTCCGTGCACCATGGGTCATGATAACATGCATGTGTTCCGTCAACCATGACAGTCTTTCTCACACACACACATACACCCACACCCACACACACACAC
The DNA here is from genome assembly GCA_032716605.1 of Paralithodes platypus. NCBI lineage: Eukaryota > Metazoa > Arthropoda > Malacostraca > Decapoda > Lithodidae > Paralithodes > Paralithodes platypus. The sequence goes on along the minus strand of CM064543.1, from coordinate 33,856,165 downwards.
ACACCCACACCCACACACACACACACACACACACACACACACAAACACACACACACACACCCACACCCACACACACCCACACCCACACCCACACACACAAACACACACACACAAACACACACACACACACTCACATACACAAACACACGTCACGGTCACGGTGGCCGAGCGCGTTTAGTACAGCTTAGTAACAGTTCTGGTGTCGGGGGTTCTATCCCACGCACCGGCAGAAGTTCTCTCAAAAACTTTCCCTGGCCGTGAAGGCAAGGTCTGCACGGACCGCCTCGGGTGGCCCACAAAGTCTCTTGCCCACGTCCTACTCCCTCGGGAGTATGTAGGCGCTCTCGTTAGCAGCCAGGATCAGTCTGTTGATCACTTAGGATTAGATCTAGGTTAAGTCTGTGTATATTCAGCCTCATTGGCTGCCGGCTTGAAATAAACCGATTATTATTATTATTATTACGTATATGAGAAGAGAGAGAGAGAGAGAGAGAGAGAGAGAGAGAGAGAGAGAGAGAGAGAGAGAGAGAGAGAGAGAGAGAGAGAGAGAGAGAGAGCGTTTTTCCCACGACTGACCCAGATATCGCGGACAGGTGGTAATAATAAAGACAACGTTCCCACTGGACAGTTTGCTAGCTATTAACCCATACAGTACCAGGGACGTCCTTTGCATTGTATTCTGGCACCTATTGGACGATTTTATTAAGCTTAGGAAGGACCTCTAGCAATAATAAGGCTTCAAAATGTCTCCGCCAACCCATTTAACTACCACAGATCCTTCCCTAGCTGCATAATATCGTCTAAATATAGCTAGCATCAAATATAACACACGTCGCTGGTACTCAAAGGGTTAATGGTAACGTCTGTAGTTGAGTACATACGTGATCCTGGGTCTTCATTCTCTCTAACACTCACCTGGAAACAGAGAAGATATTTATTAGTACAATGGTAATACAGTTAAGCCAGCCCACCTCGCTTTTTGTCTCTTTCTCTCCCTCTCTCTTTGGCTTGTATCCATTCGGTCCCATTCAGCCTACTGTTTTAAGACGTTTACCCCCATCCAGGTGTCAATATTTTCCGGGTGAGCGGTAGCGAACCAGCATATATATATTTTTGTTTTGACAGCAAGCTAAATTTGTATTTTTTTCGATAGAAAAATGTCTCTGGCGAAGCCGGATTTCTCCATACAATGCTGGCTCGCTATCGCTCGCCAGGAAGAAATCGACACCTGGATGGGGATAAACGTCTTAAAACAGTTGGCTGAATGGGGCCGAATGAATACAAGCCAGGGAAAGAGAAAAAAGGAGAGGAGGATAAAAAAAAGCCGGTGACCCTCCTTAATGGTAAATCTAGTTTCTATTTCTTATATCAACCAATCAATCAAAATATGTCATTTCTTACTACACAGACATAGATAAAAGCTCCATAGACCATAACATGATACCAATACAAAATATAATAGTATTATTCTATTATAACATATTGTATACTCAGTCATTATATAGTATCTATCTACCTTATTTTATATCTACTGTATCTACTGTATGTACGATATCAATATCAATGTCTATCTATATACCGCATATCCTCTCTCTCTCTCTGTCTCTGTCTCTGTCTCTCTCTCTCTCTCTCTCTCTCTGTCTCTGTCTCTCTCTCTCTCTCTCTCTCTCTCTCTCTCTCTCTCTCTCTCTCTCTCTCTCTCTCTCTCTCTCTCTCTCTCTTCAAGCCATTATGTTCAAGTTTTTTCAGTGTGGTTTAGGATCATATTTGTTACGAATCATTATAGGAAAATATATTTGAAGCTTTATCGGTGGGTCAACACTATTACTCGTGGGTGTACATCTAAGGACTATGGAACTAGGAATTAATTACTGGCTGTATTTAGTTCCAGAGCTGCATCATAAACACACACACATAAACACACAGACGTAGAAACATGGCGCCATTGATCGCTTTACATACGTTCCTTTATCATCGGTAAAAAACATTCTTTCCTAAAGGGTTATCACACGAGAGTTTTTATCGTCAATTTTAGGTAGGCAACTTTTGTTCTGGGACCCTTTTTATTGATATCGGAAACTAGAGTGAAGATCTAATAACTGAAGGGACAACATTATTAAAGTAGTTCACCTCATAAGCTGCCAGACCCATTTTGACGATAAAAAGTAAACAACAACAGAATCTCCTGTGTTACCGATTTTAGTTGAATTTAATCATGAATTATCTATAATGCCACGATTAATTCATAATTGTATTTGTATAAATTAATATATCTGTATGGCCTATCCGTCTGATGTTCATGTTTACCATCATGTTACAACTACAGTATACACATGATTTCCGACCTACCAAGCTATTGTGTATATAGGGAACTAAACATAATATGATGGACAGTAATGTTATATAAAACCGTTAATTGGTCACATCAATTAGGGGAGCCCACCTCGCTTTCTTTATCTTTCTCTCCCTCTCTCTTTGGCTTGTATCCATTCGGCCCCATTTAGCCTACTGTTTTAAGACGTTTATCCCATCCAGGTGTCAACATTTTCCTGGCGAACGGTAACGAGCCAGCATATATATATATATTTGTTTTGACAGCAAGCTAAATTTGTAAATTTTTCGTTAGAAAAATGTCTCCGGCGAAGCCGGATTTCTCCTTACAATGCTGGCTCGCTTTCGCTCGCCAGGAAGAAATCGACACCTGGATGGGGATAAACGTCTTAAAACAGTTGGCTGAATGGGGCCGAATGGATACAAGCCAGGGAAAGAGAGAAAAGGAGAGAAAGATAAAAGAAGCCGGTAACCCCCCTTAAGTAATACATAACAAACTAAACTCCTTAATCAGTCATACTAGTTTTCCTTCCAGACATACTGGCCGCCAATATTATGTGTGGGCCACTATACAACTACCCCCACAGGAGACGTCAACCCCTCAATCCATATTATGTGTGGGCCACTATACAACTACCCCCACAGGAGACGTCAACCCCTCAATCCATATTATGTGTGGGCCACTATACAACTACCCCCACAGGAGACGTCAACCCCTCAATCCATATTATGTGTGGGCCACTATACAACTACCCCCACAGGAGACGTCAACCCCTCAATCCATATTATGTGTGGGCCACTATACAACTACCCCCACAGGAGACGTCAACCCCTCAATCCATATTATGTGTGGGCCACTATACAACTACCCCCACAGGAGACGTCAACCCCTCAATCCATATTATGTGTGGGCCACTATACAACTACCCCCACAGGAGACGTCAACCCCTCAATCCATATTATGTGTGGGCCACTATACAACTACCCCCACAGGAGACGTCAACCCCTCAATCCATATTATGTGTGGGCCACTATACAACTACCCCCACAGGAGACGTCAACCCCTCAATCCATATTATGTGTGGGCCACTATACAACTACCCCCACAGGAGACGTCAACCCCTCAATCCATATTATGTGTGGGCCACTATACAACTACCCCCACAGGAGACGTCAACCCCTCAATCCATATTATGTGTGGGCCACTATACAACTACCCCCACAGGAGACGTCAACCCCTCAATCCATATCATCCTACCATAATTAAGGGGGGTCACCTGTTTTGTTTTTCTTTCTCTCCTTTTCTCTCTTTCTCTGGCTTGTATCCAGTCGGCCCCATTTAGCCAACTGTTGTAAGACGTTTATCCCCATCCAGGTGTCAATTTCTTCCTGGTGAGCGATAGCGAGCCAGCATTATATGAAGAAAACCGGCTTCGCATTAGAAATTTTTCTATCGAAAAATGTACACATTTAGCTTGCTGTCAAAACAAAAATATATATATGCTGGCTCGCTACCGCTCGCCAGGAAAATATTGACACCTGGATGAGGGTAAACGTCTTAAAACAGTAGGCTGAATGGGGCCGAATGGATACAAACCAAAAGAAAGAGGGAGAGTAAGATAAAAAAAGCGAGGTGGGCTCCCTTAACTTCCTCGCCACCTTCTGCTTCCTCTGGCCTCTTCTTACTGCCACAGATAGGAACTCTAACAAATATATTTTTACGGTATGAGTAATTATATATTGTTGTATGTTTCTATACATTTATCTATAATTATTCGTGTAAAATAAGCATACAAATATGGATGTATGTATAAGTATGTAATGTATGCTTATATGCATGTATATATGAAGAGATATATATATATATATATATATATATATATATATATATATATACACACAGTATGTCTGATATGCATATTTATATACAGCATGTGTTCAACCGATTTCAAACCTGCCCAACAATGCGCCGAAGTTGCTCAAAAATAATAATAACAATACTATAAAATAATAATAACAATACTATAAAATAATAATAACAATACTATAAAATAATAATAACAATACTATAAAATAATAATAACAATACTATAAAATAATAATAACAATACTATAAAATAATAATAACAATACTATAAAATAATAATAACAATACTATAAAATAATAATAACAATACTATAAAATAAAATTACTGGCTTCATTGGGAGATCTTTTGAATGTAAATCCCAAAACGTTATACGCACTTTATATAATTGATTGGTTCGCCCACGTTTGGAATATTGTGTCCAGTTATAGTCGCCATGCTATAAAGAGAACATTGGAAAACAAAATAAAGTACAGTGGAGAGTAACTATAATGATTCCCAGACCAAGAAATATACCATAAGAGAAACGACTAAAGGGAGTTAAGGGGGGTCACCGGCTTTTTTTTGTATCTTTCTCTCCTTTTCTCTCTTTCCCTGGCTTGTATCCATTCTGCCCCATTCAGCCAACTGTTTTAAGACGTTTATCCCCATCCAGGTTTCGATTTCTTCCTGGCGAGCGATAGCGAGCCAGCATTGTATGGAGAAATCCGGCTTCAAGCCAGAGACATATTTCTATCGAAAAATTTAAAAATTTAGCGTGCTGTCAAAAAAAAAAATATACTGTATATATACAGTATATGCTGGGTCGCTATCGCTCGCCAGGAAAATATTGACACCTGGATGGGGGTAGACGTCTTAAAACAGTTGGCCGAATGGTGCCGAAAGGATACAAGCCAAAGAGAGAGGGAGATAAAGAGAACAAAAAGCGACGTGGGCTCCCTTAAGTGTGTTGTTGCTTGTCTTCCTTAGTATGCATGTAATATTGCGTGCACGAATATTTGTAGACAGAAACAATAATAGCTGTGTCAGTGAAATTAATAAGTGTGATGCGAGTGACCAAGGCCCCTAAAACTAATGGTGTTGTTTGTGATGGCTCCAGAACACAACCATAAATATCAGCCAGGGGTTTTTGTATTACACGTTCAGCTAGCCAATATATGAGGGCCTCGTAAAATGCACCTGCAATATTAAAATAATTATGTTTTGGTCTGGCGTTCGTCCATTGTTTGAAGGAGCTGAGTTACGTGGCTATTCGCCTCATTCATGATACGAACAAAAAGGCTAATTATACTTCGATTAATAGCTTCAATGGAGTTTTGTTATTTCTTTGTTGTTCGAATATATGCTTCACGATATTTATGACAGTCGAGCGAAAAAGTGGTTGCTGCTCGCTACGCTTGCCTCTAAAGGGCCTCGAAGGCAGATAGGACCCAGCCTATGTCACTCTCTTGGTCGAGATACGTGGTGCCAAGTGTGGGAGCCCATGCGGCGCGGCGCTAGTTGAACAAGCAAACTCGTCCAGTATGGTACACTTTTAAAGGGTGTACGCCCGCCTTTAAAGATACTTTGTGGTCGCCAGGGCGCGGCATATGCGGCTCTCCGTGTCGAGGTATCCCCAAACCAGACGAGTCTCCCACCCTAGACACCTTGGTCTGGGCGTGGTCAACTATGCGTATTTCTGCTAGACCTCGGAGGCTGACTTGATCGCTTCGCTCAACTTTGAGTTAAAACAACAGGTTTTAATTTTGTTTATACTCTGAACATGTAAACAAAATACCCATCAGCTACCTTTTCTGGGCAATGTCTGGCAAACCCTTTAGGCGTTGTAAACAAACAGGACATGGTCTATGCTACCACAATGGTCGAGTTATCCCCGTACCACCCGGGTACCCCATCTTAGACCTCCTTGGTGTGGGCGGCTATTGAACACAAAGACACACACAAACAAACAGACAATATCCGTCTGACATATTATTGTATAGATACCAGTACTACTGAAAACCATTATCTCACGTGCACATTTTCTCTATTGCTGATAGGATAAACGTATTTGTTTTCGTGTTATTAAATACAGTTTTGCTAATTCGTTTTATATTATTGGAATATACAGTATACATACTTCTACGAGCCTATTTTCTCTACACTGTTTAGCTTTATTATTGCTATTACAGAAATGTTTTTTTTTCGTGTAATGGCTTCAATGGTGGTTCAGTATTTACAGTATATGTTATTGAAATATACGAGTATACTGTAAAATATACGAGTATACTGTAAAATATACGAGTATACTGTAAAATATACGAGTATACTGTAAAATATACGAGTATACTGTAAAATATACGAGTATACTGTAAAATATACGAGTATACTGTAAAATATTTATGATGTTGCTGAAAGCCAACATTTACATTGATTAATATTCTCATTCGATTGTGAAAGGCAAATTTATGTTCGTGTATATCCTCACAGTTGTTAGAATATGTACACTAATACTTAAAACATACTGAAATACGTCAATATCTACGCCAAGAATAGTGTACAATTGAATTATTTTTGTTGAAGGGAACAAGGTTATTCTATTTTTCGTTTGATGGTTTCAATAAGGATTTGGTAATACATTCGAGTGGATTCGTCTTCATGCCTTCATGGTGTAATGGTTAGACTGTTTAGAGTGTTTAACATCTGTATGTGGTAACCCAGGCTCGAATCCCGATGGATCACATGCTTGATTTCATTAATTTCATTGGGATGTGTTTGGTGTTGGAGTGAAATAAATACAAAATAGCTAATTTATATGTTCGAATTTATACTGTAAAATATGCATAATACGTTTGAAAGCCAATATCTACCAAGAGTATTTGTCTCCATTTCGTTAGTAAATAGGCTGCTATACCTTATGTGTAATAGCCTCAATAGAGGTTTGGCATTATATATTGTTCGAATATACGCGCGGTGCCTAAATCAATATACGTGCGGTGCCTAAATCAATATTTACACCGAGAAAACTGTACAATTGTTGAACTTTCCTTATTGATAATACAAAAAAGGGAAATTTATTTTACGAGAAACGGCTTCAATAGAGGCTTCCTATTTATGTGCTGCTGGAATATATATGGTGCACAATATTTACTTCTGAGGGCCAATATCTACTCTTAGTATTCTCCAATTTATTGTCTGTAAAACGTTAATATATATTCTCCATGACTTGCTTCTACGGATGTTTAATATTTATATGTTCGATTATTTAGTGTGATATATAATGCTTATCATATAGACTGAAATTTACGTTGAACATTTGCCACATTGTTGATAGTATAAAAGGCTGATTTATCTTAACGTGAAATGTCTTCAATAGAGAATTCGTTGATTTATATTGTGTTAGCCTGTAATGTAGGATAAACGGTCTTTAGTAGTGAAATAATATGCGTAGGAACCGTAGACTTATACATACTATTGTATTTGCCACCGTGCTTGGTTATATTTATATCAAGGTATTTTAGTAACTCCTGTGGTAATGATGTATTTTTGTCTTAGAAACTCAGTAGGCTAAGTAGAGATGTGTGACATCATAAAATAAACTATATCTACACAGGATGGAGTGGTGATGGGCTGTGGTCTATCAGAGTAAGAACTGAGCGATCTCTGCCATACCCATAGCTTACTCTGACTGTTCCTTTTACTCATATATTTTCAAGATCTCAAGTGACGGCGTCTCTTCCGTGGATTTACCTCCCAATCTACCAAGATTGGAAGCCAAAGCGTCACATTTTTCCTTTGCCCCTCATCTTTCTCTTCATAATTGCTGAGGGGCACAGGACCCTGGGTGGGGCTTTGGTTTCCCGGGCGTTTCTGCACCCTCCTCAGCTCCCAGCAATGGAGAGGCTTCGGTCACCCAGGCTTTATGGTGGTCGGCAGGGAGGGTTCTGTGGGGGCGCTCGGTTATGGCCTTGGCCTTGCTCGGGGCCTTGGGGCTGTTCGGCCAGGCAGCTTGGGGAACAACACCAACAACAACAACAACACAGGATGGAAACCGGATACATATAATTTGAAAAGAATGTGAAAAATATCAAAATAGGGTATACTGTGCCAAGAAATAGAATATATTGATTGAAATACATAATATTACAAGCAGCAAAGTAAATCAATCGTCAGTTGAATATTGTTAACATCCAATATCCAAGTTAGGTATAAGAACATAGTAAGGTGTATTCGCTAGGACTCGTGATATATTGGGTGTCCCAGGAGGAAAGGTCATAGCTTTGGGTAATGATAAAACAAGGTATTCTAAGCCTAAAATGTTCCATAACACATATTCCAAATCTCAACCAGTATTGAGATATTGCAGGTTGAAAATTGTATTTTCCCATGTATTTCTCCACACCTCCATCTAACTGCAATGATTTTACCATGTTATTAATAAGATATTATATGTATGTAAGTTACAAAATGATTAGAGACACATTAGGTCACTTTGGACCAGTTGGAAACTATTTGACATGGAAGAGTCCATTACAGTGATGTTGGGGAGGACACTTCATAAAACCTTCAATATCTGTTTAAAGTTTGAGATGTGGATTTTTTGGTATAGAGAGTTTTATGCTTAGAATAACTTGTCTTATAATTTCCCAAAGTAATGAACTTTCCTGCTGGGACACCTTTTATACGTTTCAAGGGTAGTAAAAAAATCGTATAACATATAATTGCCATGCCTCGTGATAGACAGGGTTCTGGATTAGCTGAAATATCCGGTAAGGTAAAAATGCTCTCACACACGTATTCAGTAATAGGTAGGATTATACATGTGCTGTAAGACCAGGTAATAAGACCATGTAATAATTCCGACTGACTCGTGATAAGTAGGGCTCTTGTTTAATATGGGCATTTTATTGGCTTATTTATTTATCTTTGTATTTGCTATGTATTTTGTTTTTCTCCCAAGACCTCCATCAAGCTTAAAACAAAAAACCAAGACCTCCCTTTAAGATACTTTTATACACGTTTCGATAGAACAAAGTTACTACTACATAACAGACAAAGTTACTACTACATAACAGACAAAGTTACTACTACATAACAGACAAAGTTACTACTACATAACAGACAAAGTTACTACTACATAACAGACAAAGTTACTACTACATAACAGACAAAGTTTACTACTACATAGTTACTACTACATAACAGACAAAGTTACTACTACATAACAGACAAAGTTACTACTACATAACAGACAAAGTTACTACTACATAACAGACAAAGTTACTACTACATAACAGACAAAGGACAAAGTTACTACTACATAACAGACAAAGTTACTACTACATAACAGACAAAGTTACTACTACATACAGACAAAGTTACTACTACATAACAGACAAAGTTACTACTACATAACAGACAAAGTTACTACTACATAACAGACAAAGTTACTACTACATAACAGACAAAGTTACTACTACATAACAGACAAAGTTACTACTACATAACAGACAAAGTTACTACTACATAACAGACAAAGTTACTACTACATAACAGACAAAGTTACTACTACATAACAGACAAAGTTACTACTACATAACAGGCTCGCTTTAACAGGCTCGCTTTCCCTCGCCAGGAAAAATAATCGACACCTACATTGCACGAAAAGTCTTAATATTGATAAAGAAATGGGACAAAAGGTCATAAAATCGCCGAACGTCTTAAAATCTGAAAACTAATGGGTCTACGCATGAGGGAGAAGGGGGCCAGAAAAACATGCCCATTAAGGGCCTCATTCCCCATTCGCCCCATTCACCCCATTCACTCCAATTTGCTGCGAGAATAATTAGACAGTGAGGCCGGAAGGGCGAACCCGACATTAGTGATGGACGTTTCATCACGGTCTCATTTCGCCCCCCGACACGAATACTGGGCACGAAATAACTCGGTGGTTGTTTAGTCACGTTCGTAAGGCTGGTGACACACGAGCGCTTTTTCCGGCAATTTTCGATGACCAAGTTTTTTCTAATAATATTTAGGGGCATTTTTTCAGTGTTTTCGGCAAATAGACAGACGGAAGATTATTCTAGGAGTCTGCAATATTATCAAACTTTAATTCAGAAGCTAGCAGGCCATAACTGCCCCTAGTAATTGCCGGAAAAAGCGCTCGTGCGACACCGACTAAAAGGGGGTAAAAAAATAGAAGGAGGGGAGATGTAAAATAAGGGGAGGTTTTAGTTTTGTTTTGGACCCCCTTCTCCCTCATGATTAGCCTCATTAGTTATAAGATTTTAAGACGTTCACCCATTAGTTTGACGACTTTCCAACCTTTCACGCCATTATTTTGTCAATATTAAGACCGTTCGTGCCATTTAGGTGTCGATTTTTTCCTTACGAGTGGTAGCAAGCCTGTAATGTTAAGAGGAACTGGCCTTTGGCCGGGACATTTATCTACGGGAAAATGTACAGATTTATCTTGAAGTCTTTGGAATGTTTTTGAAAGTTTGATGGAGACCTAGCGAGGAAACTAACAACTAAATGATTGAAACAAATAGATAGACCTAACAATAACACTACGTCTCCTATAGTATATAATGATTGAAACAAATAGATAGACCTAACAATAACACTACGTCTCCTATAGTATATAATGATTGAAACAAATAGATAGACCTAACAATAACACTACGTCTCCTATAGTATATAATGATTGAAACACATAGATAGACCTAACAATAACACTACGTCTCCTATAGTATATAATGATTGAAACAAATAGATAGACCTAACAATAACACTACGTCTCCTATAGTATATAATGATTGAAACAAATAGATAGACCTAACAATAACACTACGTCTCCTATAGTATATAATGATTGAAACACATAGATAGACCTAACAATAACACTACGTCTCCTATAGTATATAATGATTGAAACACATAGATAGACCTAACAATAACACTACGTCTCCTATAGTATATAATGATTGAAACACATAGATAGACCTAACAATAACACTACGTCTCCTATAGTATATAATGATTGAAACACATAGATAGACCTAACAATAACACTACGTCTCCTATAGTATATAATGATTGAAACAAATAGATAGACCTAACAATAACACTACGTCTGCTTAAGTATATACACTCTCCAAGGGCCATAATAATCTGTATGCTTACAAGTATTGTACCAGTCAAATTACACGAACGGATGTGGTGTCAACATTGTAGGACAACGATACGAGTCAGATCATGGTAAATATATGGAAGAAAACCGCCATGAAACATTATTAGTTGCTATACAGTATCGTCATTAAAAATGTGTTTAGATACATATATGCAACCCAACCTTAACAAAGATAGTTTCTTAGTTAAATAAGTGAATTGAATTGAAATTTTGAACACATGTAGTACCTCCTTTTTTCAAATGAGCAGCCTCTTGAGGAACGGCCGGTCTGTTACTGTTTTCATTCCCCTGTACATGAAAAATGTCCCGGCCGAAGGCCAGTTCCTCCTAAAATACAGGCTCGCTATCGCTCGCTAGGAAAAAATCAACACCTAAATATCACGAAAGATCTTATTATTGACAAAGAAATGGGGTGAAAGGTCTTAAAATCGCCAAACTAGTAAGCCGACCGTCTTAAAATCTGAAAAAAGTAATGGGGCTAAACATAAGAGAAGGGGGTCCATAGAAACCAACCACCCCTTCCTTAAAAATAAATACAGCCCAGAAATTGTAATATTTAATAGGGGTTTCAGTAGTAGTAATCTGCGGTCTTTTTTTGTTTCCTAGATATTGTTTACAGTCCAGCTGCCACAAATACTAGGGAAGTAAATCGGGTTCTATCTTCATAATGTCTCTCTATCTATTGCCTGACGCCGGGATCCCAGAAGGGATGTCCACGAACGAAACGCCTACATGCACCTCTGTCCCCAGTCAGTCGACGCCCTTCCTCCCAACCAGCACCGCCTTCATCCATATACTTCTTTACTCCATCCTTCCACCTTTCTTTCGGTTTACATCTCTCTCTCTGTCCTTCCACCTTCCTCTCGTACACCTGGTCATGCTCTCGCTTCCCATATGTTCCATATGGCTGAACCATCTCAAGGTGTTCCTTTTCACACTTTCCAGCACATCTACCTCCACACCACACCTCCTTCTTATTTCTTCATTCGTCTGTCTATCCCTCCATGTAACTCTGCACGCACTTCTCAAGTAATTAATTTCCACTCCTCTCACT
>CM064543.1:33778741-33838741 GCA_032716605.1 Paralithodes platypus | reverse complement strand
AACTCCGATAATAAAGGAATTAGAGTGGCTAAAAATAAAGCAAAAATATATATATGATACAGCTATTGCGGTGTATAAAGAAAGGCATAAGCTAATTCCAAACTGGCTAATACACTTTCCTATTGTTAATGAAATCATAAATAGTAACACAAGACAGCAAAACCATCTATATGTACAGAGAACAAACACCTTTTATGGTGAACGATCGCTTTTGGTAGCAGGTCCTAAAATATGGAATAGGTTGCCGAGATCAGTAAAGGACACAAATAACCTAAACACGTTTAAGCATATATTAAAAGATTATATTCTGAAACATGAAATGGATCTATAAACAAAAAATGTAATAATACTGTAACTGTCATTTTTTATAGATATTGAAGACTGTCCATAGTAATATACTAGAGATGTTTCTTATTGTAAATATGTATATATATATAATGTATGTATTTTAATATTTTTTAATGTTTTATGTGAAGAACCATTGTAAAATGGAAAAATAAATATTCTGATTCTGATTCTGATTCTGATTATCTCTCTCCTCCCCTATCCCTTCTTTCACTCCTCCTCTATCCCTTCTTTCTCTCCTCCCCTATCCCTTCTCTCTCTCCAGCCCTATCCCTTCTCTCTCTCCTCCCCTATCCCTTCTCTCTCTCCACCCCTATCCCCTCTCTCCTCCCCTATCCCTTCTGCCCTCCCCTATCCCTTCTCTCTCTCCTCCCCTATCCCTTCTCTCTCTCCTCCCCTATCCCTTCTCTCTCCTCCCCTATCCTTCTCTCTCTCCACCCCTATCCCTTCTCTCTCTCCTCCCCTATCCCTTCTCTCTCTCTCCACCCCTATCCCTTCTCTCTCTCCACCCCTATCCCTTCTCTCTCTCCTCCCCTATCCCTTCTCTCTCTCCTCCCTCCCCTATCCCTTCTCTCTCTCCTCCCCTATCCCTTCTCTCTCTCCTCCCCTATCCCTTCTGCCCTCCCCTATCCCTTCTCTCTCTCTCCTTCCCCATCCCTTCTGCCCTCCCCTATCCCTTCTCTCTCTCCTCCCCTATCCCTTCTCTCTCTCCTCCCCTATCCCTTCTCTCTCTCCTCCCCTATCCCTTCTCTCTCTCCTCCCCTATCCCCTCTCTCTCTCTCCTCCCCTATCCCTTCTCTCTCTCCTCCCCTATCCCTTCTCTCTCTCCTCCCCTATCCCTTCTCTCTCTCCTCCTCTATCCCTTATATCTCTCCTCCCCTATCCCTTCTGCCCTCCCCTATCCCTTCTCTCTCTCCTCCCCTATCCCTTCTCTCTCTCCTCCCCTATCCCTTCTCTCGTAAGTAGCGGGGTACCCCAGGGATCGGTACTAGGACCAATTCTCTTTCTAATTTACATCAACGACATAGATGAGGGTCTCACCTGTACAATCTCAAAATTTGCTGATAATACAAAAATTGCAAATAGCGTACTCTCAAAAGAACAAGTTGACGATATGCAACACAATCTAGATAAATTGTCATGTTGGGCCCAAATTTAGCAAATGAGTTTCAATGCGGATAAATGTAAAGTACTACATATCGGATACCTAAATGAGAAAGCAAACTATTCGATGAATGGCACTCAGCTTAAGAATGTAAACAGAGAAACCGATCTGGGAGTAACAATATCGAGTAACCTAAAACCGAGTCAACAATGTTCAGAAGTTGTTAAGAAGGCAAACAAAATAATTGGCTTTATAGGCAGGTCATTTGAGCATAAATCCAAAGAAGTTATCCTAACCCTTTACAATTCCTTAGTCCGCCCTATTCTGGAATACTGCGTTCAATCCTGGTGCCCTTATTACCAAAAAGATATAAACAAGCTAGAACGAGTTCAACGTAGAGTTACCAAAATGATACCTAGCCTAAAGAACAAACCATACGAAGAGCGTCTTAGATAATTAAATCTATTTCCTTTAACCCAGCCCAGATTAAGAGGTGACTTAATTTAAGTGTTCAAAATCATCAAAGGCATCGACAATATGAACTGTAGTAAGTACTTCACTATCGACCAATCTAATTACACGCGGGGAAACGGTTGCAAAATTATTGGTAAATCTTTTAACTCACACGAATCTAAGAATTTCTTCTTCAATCGAGTTGTCAACTTGTGGAATGGGCTTCCCCGAGACGTTATAGACTGCAGCACCGTTGATTCATTTAAACTCTGCTTAGACTAATATCTCGCATCAAACCCGCGACTGACTGCGTTTGTAAATGAATAACTTTATTTTATCCCCCCCTCAGTTACTAACCCGGACATTAGTTCCAGGGCAGTAGTTCCCTTTCCAATGTTCCCTTACCCACTCTAAACCACTGTTTGGACACTTGATCCTCAGTGTTTTGGAGGACAAGCAGCCTAGAAGGGTCACTAGACCTGTTGTTGCTTGATTTCCTTTGTACTCCTTTGTACTCTCCTCCCCTATCCCTTCTGCCCTCCCCTATACCTTCTCTCTCTCCTCCCCTATCCCTTCTCTCTCTCCTCCCCTATCCCTTCTGCCTTCCCCTATACCTTCTCTCTCTCCTCCCCTATCCCTTCTCTCTCTCCTCCCCTATCCCTTCTCTCTCTCTCCTCCCCTATCCCTAGCTTCTCTCCTCCCTTATCCCTTCTGCCCTCCCCTATCCCTTCTCTCTCTCCTCCCCTATCCCTTCTCTCTCTCCTCCCCTATCCCTTCTCTCTCTCTCCTCCCCTATCCCTTCTCTCTCTCTCCTCCCCTATCCCTTCTCTCTCTCTCCTCCCCTATGCCTAGCTTCTCTCCTCCCCTATCCTTCTCCATCCTGTCTCTCCATTCATCTCCGTTTTTTTCTATTCCCTTCCATCTCTCCATTCCTCTTCTCACCTCCTTCTCTCTTTTTATATCCCCGCCTTCTTCTTTCTCTTTCTCTCATCTCATTCAATATCGTATTTTTGTCTTTACTTTTCGTTTCTTTACTACTGAGCATGCATTGGCACTATCCATGTTATATGTATACGATAATATTTTTCCATCATATTATGGCTAATATTAGATGATATTTATTTACCATAAGAAAAACCTCTAGAAATGAGAAGGATGCAAGCTATCTTCATTACCCCTTTTACTGCTACACATATTTCCTAAGCTGAATTAAAGGGAGAGAGGCGTCATGGTTTACTGTAAGGGCTTAATTTGATACATTATATTTTGTATAGAGTAGTTTAATATTTACTGGAACTGGCGTAGTAAAAGAGAGATGTTAATTAAATTATATTATTACTACATCATTTCAAAGAACTTTACAATATGAATAGAGGCAGCCTCTTTTGGTGTTGTGTAGTTGTTATCGTATGGTGCTCTCTCTCCCTCTCTCTCTCTCTCTCTCTCTCTCTCTCTCTCTCTCTCTCTCTCTCTCTCTCTCTCTCTCTCTCTCTCTCTCTCTCTCTCTCTGTATATATATATATATATATATATATATATATATATATATATATATATATATATATATATATATATATATATATAATTTACCCTGTAGTTATTCATTTAATATTGTAAGATGGTCGACCATCGATCTATTTGACACTATCCACCCACACATTCATAATACCCTCTCGCTCTCTCTCTCACTCACACACATACCTACAGGCACGCACACACTCACACACACATACACACGCTCACACGCACACACACACACACACACACACACACACACACACACACACACACACACACACTGATTGATACAATTTCTCCTCACACTCAATAGTTTAATGCAATTTCCACAACAAAACCTGTCCCTTAACAAAATTATTTTTCTTCGTGCCCAAAATATTCCCCCCTCCCTCCATTGCTCTATATATTAATTATGTATCTGCCTGTCTATGTATATCAGTATATAGGCCTATGCCGAACAACAACCTTTCGCACCCTACATATACACAAACCCTGCCGCACATCTCCCCACACCTCCCCAGACCCAGAAAACACCCACATTAATCCCATCTATGGCCATTGACCACCCTACTGCTGTTGATCAAATACAATTGCAGGATGAACGTAGGATGCAACAAGCCCCCATATCAGGCTCCCCTTCCACATCGTCTCCCCCCTCACCACTGCCACCTGCCCACCTACAACCGACCCGTAACTCCACCCCCCTGCAGGCCTCACCCACCCATACACCAAGCCTACTATCACCCACAACCACACTTAGCTCACCACATAACCCCTTGCAGCCCCAGCCCCACCTACTGGGGTTGTCTACACCAGTGTGCAGATATTATCTGGAAAGAAGGTGCTACTTTGGTCAAAAGGGCGAATATAATGGGAATTCATGTAGATTTGCTCATCCCAAAATTTGCAACAACATAACCAGTCATGGAAAATGTAGATTTGGTGAAACCTGCAAATACCACCACCCATCCCTTTGCAAGACATCACTTAAGAACAAGACCTGCTACAATATGAAATGCCCAGCTTTTCATATTAGAGGGACTTGGAGATATGCTAGACCTAACACGAATGGTAGCCCAAAAAACTCTCTAGCTATGCGAGGACGAGACAGAGGAAAAAGGCAAGGAGGGAAAGGGCAGATGAAGATGAAGAGACTGAGGGAGATGGAAGAGCACATAGAACACCTCGAGCACCTCCTGGCCTCCCAAGAGTGGTCAATACATCCCGAAGACTATTAGGTACACATAGTACTCCAAACAATCCCTCCCCAATCTTGTTTGCAAATATCCAAGGCCTAAAAAATAGAACCACGAACAAAGTACCATTTATTAGGGGCCTGCTAGAAGAAGGAAACGCTATATTTGCGGCTCTCACAGAAACTCACATTAAAGATCAGGAAGATAGTGAGGTATGGATTCCTGGTTACAACTACATAGGGCGGACAGAACGCATAGATCACATGGAGGTGTAGCCTTGTACATACATGACTCACTGATATGTACTGAATTCCTAAATAACAGTAATGAAGTGGTGGAAATACTTGGAGTTAAAATAGAATCCCTAAATTTAGCAGTTATTGTTACATACAGGCCTCCAGACTCATCCCGAGAAGAATTCAAAACCCAGCTCAACAAATAAAATCAGAAGTGGAAACCCTGGGGAACCCAACACCAAATATTATATGGCTAGGAGACTTTAACCTACCAAACATTAAATGGAGACAACTAGAAAACCAGTTAGTGGCAAATAACACCGGAGAAGCAAATACTAATACGAGAGAGCTTTTTGAACTTTGTGATTTTTTTAGTCTTACCCAACATATTGCTGAACCCACACGGGAAAACAATATCTTAGACCTGGTCTTCACTAACAACGACTCTCTAGTACACAGCATTAACATATCGGACACAACATACTCAGATCATAAATTAATTGAGATCAAAACAACCTTAGAAAGTGTACAGACAACCTCAGAATCGAGAACAAAAACCGGCCCCTTCAGTAAATTTAACTTCAATAACAAAAACATTAGGTGGGAAGAGGTAAATCAAGAAATGGAGGAAATAGACTGGGAAGATTTAATGGATAACCTGACACCAGCAGAATGTCTAGTCTTAATAACAGAAACCATGACCCAAATCTGTAGCCACCATATACCTGCAAGACAAACAAAACGAAGAAGCAAACAAGATCGGGAAAGTAGGAGGCTGTACAGAAGAAGAAAATTACTCACACAAAGACGCACACATCAAAATCTACAGGATAGGCAAAAGGTCGAAATAGATAGAGAAATTGTGGAAATTGAACAAAGGCTAAGAATATCATATGAACTACAACATATGGAAGAGGAGAGGAAAGCTATTGCAGGTATAAAGGAAAATTCCAAATACTTCTTTTCATACGCCAAACAAAAGGCTAAAACAACATCAAACATCGGCCCACTGAGCAAAGGGGACGGCTCTTTCACAGGGGACAAAAAGGAAATGAGCGAACTCTTAAGCAGGCAGTATGAAATGGCATTCAGTGAGCCTGATGAAACAAAAGTCATCAGAGACCAAAATATATTTTTCATGGAAACCTCCCCCACGGAAACCCCTCAGATGCTGGATATTGATTTCGGTCCAAAAGACATAGAAGAGGCCATTTCCAACATGCCATCCCACTCGGCACCAGGCCCGGACTCTTGGAATTCGATCCTAATGAAAAAATGTAAGGAAAACCTCTCAAAACCCCTGGCTATAATGTGGAGAAGGAGTCTAGACACTGGTGACATACCAGATAGCTTGAAATATGCAATAATTGCCCCACTGCATAAAGGAGGGAGTAAAGCACTACCAAAAAACTACCGCCCGGAAGCTCTAACCTCTCACATCATTAAAGTTTTCGAGCGAGTCCTGCGAAGCAAAATTTCAACATTCATGGAGACAAATGAACTACACAACACCGGTCAACATGGGTTCAGAGCGGGAAGATCATGTCTCTCACAACTTTTGGAACACTATGACAAAATTCTTAAAGCGCTAGAAGAAAAGAAAAACGTGGATGTCATTTACACCGATTTTGCTAAGGCATTTGATAAATGTGACCATGGTATAATAGCCCACAAACTGAAAGCAAAAGGTATAACTGGGAAAATCGGACGGTGGATATACAATTTCCTCGTAAACCGAAAACAATCGGTAGCAGTAAACCAAGTCACTTCTGAGCCTTCGGATGTCAAAAGCTCAGTGCCCCAAGGAACAGTGCTAGCGCCCCTTCTGTTCCTCATACTAATTTGCGACATAGATACCAACACCAGACACAGTACGGTGTCGTCTTTTGCTGATGACACCAAATTAAGCAAGATAGTAAACACACAAGAGGACACGGGCCGACTGCAGGAAGACATGAATGTAGTGTTCCAGTGGACCAGGGAAAACAACATGCAATTCAATGAGGAAAAATTCCAATTAATACGGTACGGAGATAATAATGGTGTTAAAGAAATTACAAATTACTTAACAGAATCTAACCACATAATAGAACGGAAAGACAGTGTGAAAGACCTTGGGGTATTAATGTCTGAAAATAGGGGTTTCAAAGTACATAACCAGGTCAAATTGGCGGCTGCGAAACGTCTAACGGGTTGGATTCTGCGTACTTTTAAAACACGCGGTGAATTGCCTATGATAACGCTCTTCAAATCTCTAGTGCTACCGCGGCTTGAATACTGTAGCGTATTAACATCCCCATACAAAGCAGGTGAAATAAATGACGTAGAGAGTGTACAAAGAAATTTCACTTCGCATATAAGTTCGATAAAACATCTACACTATTGGGAGCGTTTAAGAGCACTGAATCTGTACTCACTGGAACGTAGAAGAGAACGTTACCTAATAATATACACGTGGAAAATCGCAGAGGGTTTAGTACCAAACCTACATACTCCGATAGTCATGAAATTCAGTGATAGGAGAGGCTGGGAATGCGAAATCCCCCGGATGAATAACAGGGGTGCTATGGGCTCTCTGCGAGAGGGCTGGTTATCACACAGAGGCCCACGTCTCTTCAACAAACTCCCACGGCGAGTAAGAGACATGAGGGACATCTCGTTAGACAACTTCAAGAGAGCCCTAGATGTCGAACTGCAAAAAGTGCCAGACGAGCCCATCCTCGCAAGGGAGCGAGCTGTCGCTTCAAACAGTCTACTGCACCAAATCACCACCCATAACGAGGGGCGTCGCGCTCCTTGGTGCCGCTAGAGGAGCGGCGAACACATCCAAAGGTATCCAAAGGTATGTGCCTACATGTTTCATTATTAATATACTTGTTTAAATAGCATTAATAGCACACCGAATACCCAGCTCATAAATTGCACAATATTAAGTTACCTTCACTTCCCCTTGGCTACCCTCACGTGTTACTGGTAGTCCGTGACTAGTATTATTTGTATCGAGTAATTGTAATGTCCAGGTAATGTCCCTCTCTCTAAGTTTCACATACGTTACCACCAATGTTTCTGGCTAACTATTGAATTTAACTGTAGGCTTACACTGGCTATAATAGTTCCAGCTGTTATAGAACTAATTTTAGCACTGCCATTTTAGTTATTGACTCGAGCGAGGATAGACTTGCCCTATAAATTGGGCTTCTAAATTTGACTATGCCATTGAACACCCAAATATATCTAAAGTAATCAAATTTAACAGCTGTAACTGTTGTCGGCTATACGCTATGTATCAATGGTTGTATAGTATCCCCCCCCCTCTCTCTTTCTCTCTCTCTCTCTCACTCACTCTCTCTCTCTCTCTCTCTCTCTCTCTCTCTCTCTCTCTCTCACTCTCTCTCTCTCTCTCTCTCTCTCTCTCTATGCACGTATAATAAGTCTGGCCTGGAAGCATCTTGATCGATTTGAAAAACTGTTTGCATTTTACAACCTAAATATTTCCTATCTTAAAGATTACCCGTTCTTCCCTCCTTCTTCCCTTCTCTTTTTCTCCCTCCCTCTCCCTAATTTTTTTCCATTCCTCTCCCTCTTCCTCTTTCTCGCCCTCCTTCTCCCTCTCTCTCCTCCCTTCCTCTCCTACTCACCTATCTTCCCTCCCTCTTCCCCCCCCACCCCCCCTCCCCCCTTCACTGCCTCCCATTTGCTCCTTATCTGCCGTTATATTTTTTTTTTTTTTTTTTTTTTTAAGAGACAATGAACGGAGGAAGGAAAAACACAGATAAAACAAAAAGGTCCATGTGCCTAAAGGCATCCTCCATTCATAAAATGTTTGTAACAACTGGATTTAAACATTTGTTGATTGTAAGTTTGTGGAAAGCAATTCGAGGGAAGTGAATTCCAAAGAGTAGTAGCTCTGGGGATAAATGAATTCTGATAAGCAGAAGTTCTGCATTGTGGAGGAGAAAGTGTAAATTCATGGGCGCTCTCAGCTGCCCTAGTTCTACGGGGAAAGATGTGGAGAGGCGGCACAATTGAAGCAAGTTCCTCGGAACAATTGCTGTGAAAATATCTGTAGAATAATGCAAGGGATGCAACGTTTCTTCGTATGGCTAATGTAGGAAGGTCCTGTGTGATTGCAGGGTTATTGATTAATCTAATAGCTTTATTTTGAATTTTGTCCAACTGCCTCAATGCAACTACGCCACTTCCACCCCACAGAGGTGAACAGTAATCCATCTGAAAGCGCACATGACTTTTATATATTACGGCCAACTGCTCGTCAGTGAAGAATTCTCGAACTCTGTACAGGAGTCCCAGTTTTTTAGAGGCATTCTTAGCAATGCTTCTAATATAATGTGTCCAGCTCAAGTTAGTAGTTAATGGTACACCGAGAATGTCAATACTAGGGGAAGTGGGAATATTTACATCATTAAAAATATATGGGAGTCAGTGAGATTCTGTCGGTTAGAAAATTGAATGTACTTGGTTTTCTGTGCATTAAAGGAAACTTGATTCTTTTGTCCCCATTCATTAATTCTAGAAAGGTCCTGGTTCAGAGAAATTGCAGTGTTTATTTTTGAATTTATAAGATCGGGTTGGGTGAAAGAATTGGTAAATGTGAAGGAACTGTGGAGTGTTGAATCATCTGCGTAGGAATGTATTGGATTATGAGTGGTAGATATGAGATCATTGATATGAATGAGGAACAGAGTTGGGGCCAAAACTGATCCCTGGGGAACACCAGCATTTATTGAGTGAAATTGAGAATAAAGGCCATCTACCATTACACGTATTTTTCTGTTATGAAGATAAGAAGAAATTAGTGGAACTAATGATGCAAGGCCGTAGTGTGACATCTTCGACAATAAGGATTGATGCCAGACTCTATCAAATGCCTTTGATATATCCAGTGCTATTGTATGTGTTTCACCATGTTGGTCTGTAGCTTGGTTGATTTGATGCGTAAGAAGGCAAAGAATGTCTGCAGTTGATCGACATCGACATATCCAGAATTTCGTTGCAATCCCACCCCGATCAAAGAGCAGGCTGAGAGAGAGAGAGAGAGAGAGAGAGAGAGAGAGAGAGAGAGAGAGAGAGAGAGAGAGAGAGAGAGAGAGAGAGAGAGAGCGCGAGCGAGAGAGAGAGAGAGAAGGAGAGGGAGAGAATGTTTACTATTCAATTATATTCTAGATACAGATTTTACTTCATATTATATACTCTTTCTAGCTCTGTCTTTTTACCTGTGTGTCAGACTAACTATATTTGTGTCTGTCTGTCACTTGCCTACCATTCCTTTCTCTTTCTTTGGCAGTTGGTCTGTTTTTCTGTCTGTAGTTTTGTCTTACTCTGTCTCTCTCACACACTCTTTGTTTCTGTGTGTATGTACATGTGTGTTTGTTTGTGTCTGTATGCCTAACACCCTCACCCCCGTCTCTCACTTTCACTCACTCTCATTCTCTCTCTCATACTCGCACCATCCTACCAGCCATTCTCAGGTTTCTGACTGATTTTTAGCATTTAATTTCTGTCTAAGGGCGCTTGTAACTATACTGTCTAAGGGCGCCTGTAACTATACTGTCTAAGGGCGCTTGTAACTATACTGTCTAAGGGCGCTTGTAACTATACTTATTGGCTTCTTTCGATCTCAGTGTATCTGCCTGTGTGTGTGTGTGTGTGTGTGTGTGTGTGTGTGTGTGTGTGTGTGTGTGTGTGTGTGTGTGTGTGTGTGTCGCCCATGTTGACTTCCATTCTCTCTTGCTCACTCTCACTCGCCCTCTCTCACACACACACACAAGCTCTCATCTCTCACTCACTCTCTCGCTCCCCTTATCTCCCACCATTACCAGATATCCCCGGGGCCAAGGGTATTCAGCCGTATGGTTTTGGCCCCACACAGATGGCTTAATACCACCAGAGCCCATTTCCACCCACCTACCAGCCTTCTTTACCTAGCTTAATACACGTTATTTTTTTTTCTGGAACCCCTTCTCCCTTTTTAGCCGAAGGGAATGAAGGCAGAGGAAAGAGCCTTCTACTTTACTGTCCTATTCTTCTACTATAAATTGTCCCTGTCTAGTAGTATTAAAGCCGGACCACCTAGTAGGGACCACAAGGTCTTTGTGGTCTGAGTATCTGTGTAAGTCTGTGTAACTCTCTCTCTCTCTTTTTCCCTCCCTTGTTCCCATGGTAACTTTATCTAGGTCAAGGTGGGTTCGTACTATACATTGGCACTCATTTGGTTGGCCTTGGTTGACTTGGCATCGGCAGAGGTCTACCAGTTGAAATAGTCTACAGGTTGAGTTGGAGTTGTTTGGACACCTGAGAAGGAAGCTTTGGTGAAATACGTAGCACGGTAATATTAGCTCCAAACTTCCCTGTCGTGCTATTATTCCTCACAAAGTTTGTTTCTTCATTGTGCCGGGCTCTGGTTAAGGGAGCTCATCTCGTTTTTTTTTTTTCTTTCTCTCCCTCTCTCTGGCTTGTATCCCTTCGGCCCCATTCAGCCTACTGTTTTAAGACGTTTACTCCCATCCAGGCGTCAATATTTTCCTGGCGAGCTGTAGCGAACCAGCAAATATATACTTTTGTTTTGACAGCAAGCTAAATTTGTACATTTTTCGATAGAAAAATTTCTTCGGCGAAGCCGGATTTCTCCATACGATGCTGGCTGGCTATCGCTCGCCAGGAAGAAATCGACACCTGGATGGGCATAAACGTCTTAAAACAGTTGGCTGAATGAGGCCAAATGGATACAAGCCAGAAGAAGAGAGAAAAGGAGAGAAAGATATAAAAAAAGCCGGTGACCCCCCTTAACCCCTTCTGAACCGGTTCCGTCTTTTTTACATAAATCTGGCTACTAATAGACGATTATATTCAGTTTAAATAGGGCCTCCAGCAATTATATTCAGTTTAAATAGGGCCTCCAGCAATTAACAGGCTTCGAACTATCTCACTTCATCCTTTTTACTAACACACATCCTTCTTAAACTGCACAAAGTTGTCTAAATATAGCTAGAACAAAATTAAGAAGACGTCGGCGGTACAGAAGGGGTTAACTAGTTGTCCATATCGTTCGTTACTAGGCGGGATTGTCCATATCGTTCGTTACTAGGCGGGATTGTCCATATCGTTCGTTACTAGGCGGGATTGTCCATATCGTTCGTTACTAGCGGGATTGTCCATATCGTTCGTTACTAGGCGGGATTGGTACTAGATTTGGCTTGGTTGTACGGCACCATTGTTATTGGTGCGAACAAATTGAAATGTATTTTTGTTAACTTTAATTGTACTGTATAACCTAATCAGCAGGCGAATCATTCATCCACCTTGATTACTCCGCTATATCAATATTGTATGACAAATTGTATTGCTAATTATCAAAGCTTGGCATTAACATGATGCAGAGACTATTTTCACATTTTCACATTAAGCATCATGAAATTATTTGCTAAGGGATTAATTTTCCGTCCCATGCTTGCTTACTCTCTCTCTCTCTCTCTCTCTCTCTCTCTCTCTCTCAGCCATCTAACGAGCCTATAAACGTGATCCAGCATAAGCCTCAGACAAGGTGTTGGAATCTGAGCTGGTCCGGGATGGCGACGTTGAATTAAGGCAATTCTCGTTTGGCCTTTCTAAATTGAAGTATTATAGGAATTATTAGGGGTTGGGTTTAGTATTTGGTCTATGTATTTTAAGTTTCCTCGCTAGACCTCCATCAAACTTTTAAAACACCCCTAACAACGCCCTTCGAGATAAATTTGTATAGTTTTTGGTAGAAACATGTTCCGGCCGAAGAATGTTCAGACCGAAGGCCAGTTCCTCCTAAAATTATTATGTTCTCTCCACTAACCAACTTTACTCCTAAACTCGATTAATGAAATTAACAAACACATGTGGCAGTCCGGGGATTCGAACCCAGGACGCTCACACCGAAAATTAACACACTTAAGCATTGCACCACGATAGGGTTGCTATCGCTCGCCTGGAAAGAATCGACACCTAAATTAATATCTTAATATCGCCAAACTAATGGAACGAAAGTCTTCGAATCTCAAAACTAATGGGACTAAAAATGACGGAGAAGGGGGTCAAGAAAAACAATATAAAAACAAAAATATAATAAAAAAGGACGTCTACCAATGGAAAGGCTACAGACTATCTCAGTTAATCCTTTTAGCGAACATACATACATATATCCTGCCTAAGCTTTATAAAACCGTCTAAATATGCCTGAAATCAAATATAAAATACGTCGCCGGTACTACATAGGTTAAAGCTTAGCATTAATAAGACTAATCTTACCCATTTAAAGCACACAGTGTTACAAAACGGTAAAATCATAAACTAGTTTTCAAGCTATTTATAAACTTGTGGGAGCTTTAATTATGTTGCACAACCAGAGCGCTTGTCCCAGATTCATGCCTTAGCAACTATGACTAAATGTGGTTACCATACGAAATACAGTAGGTGTTTTGTTGGAATATCATTGAGTACTCGCCCACTCACCCACTTGGCTGACTATGTGTGATACTTCTTGATCTAGATTCGTTTTCTCATCTCCTTCGCTTAGCCTACTTATTAATGTTATTTTGTGTGTGCGTGCGTGTGTGTGCTTTATCATCCAACTCTCTCTCAGAATGTTTTATAGCTTATATATTTGGTCTTTGGACACAACGAAGTAATGCTCTAGATGGCGATTTTTGTGGTCAGATCAACGCTCATGTGGTCTCCCAAACTGGAGGTGCATATCACTGTCTGTCAGTGCTCATTTAAGGGAGCCCACCTCGCTTTTTTTGTCTCTTTCTCTCCCTCTCTCTTTGGCTTGTATCCATTCTCCCCCATTCAGCCTACTGTTTTAAGACGTTTACCCCCATTAAGGTGTCAATAGTTTCCTGGCGAGCGTTAGCGAGCCAGCATATATATATATATATTTGTTGACAGCAAGCTAAAGTTGTACATTTTTCTATCGAAAAATGTCTGCGGCAAGCCGGATTTCTCCATACAATGCTGGCTCGCAGAAATAGACACCTGGATGGGGATAAACGTCGTAAAACAGTTGGCCATATGGGGCCGAATGGATACAAGCCAGGGAAAGAGAGACAAGTAGGGAAAGATAACAAAAAAAAATCAACGTCACCTAGTAATCTTCTCACAAAGCTCTCTTTGTTTCCAGCTCACATTATATTGCAATGTCTTCCTCTTGATTTCTTACCTATTATGAAGAGTTTGTAGTGAAATATGGTGTTAATTATGAAAACTTGGTATTAATAGGATGAAAAGACTAAGTAGTTTCACATTTTTCCATTAACAATCGATAAATAAGTTACTAAGGGATTCAATTTACCGTCAGCTCAAATAAAACAGACAATAGGCCCTCCATTCCACTGCAAATTAGGAATATAGGAATTAGGCCAGATTAGGCAAGGATCCCTTGTTCGTGGTGTGTTGATGAGCTCTGTGGTGATGGACTGATAGCAGGCGCAGCATAAATTATATCCCATTAAAACTATCCCTTGATGAACCGGGTTTTGAACTATGGACTCCTTTGTTATAAGTTCAGAGCGAGGCCACTCCACTAAACTCCCTCTTGTCTATATATCTGTGCACTCTCTCTCTCTCTCTTCTCTTCTCTTTCTCTCTCTCTCTCATAAACACCTGTCACTACCACCACCTTCAGAGAGTAAGCAATTCTTCACAGCCCTCCACTTTCTCACCACTACCACCTTCCTCTCCCCTCCCTTATAAGCCCCACACCACTACCACCTCCATCACCATTACCACCCTCACACCCCTACTACCTCCATCACCACTACCACCCCCACACCCTCCCTCCCCACTATCACCTTCGTCTCCCCTCCCTTATACCCCACACCATTATCACCATCACGACTACCACCCCCCACACCACTACACCCTCCGCTCGGCTCTCCTCCTTATACCCCCACACCATTATCACCATCACGACTTACCCCACCACTACCACCCTCCGCTCGGCTCTCCTCCCTTATATCCCCACACCATTATCACCATCACGACTACCACCCCCCACACCACTACCACCCTCCGCTCGGCTCTCCTCCCTTATACCCCCACACCATTATCACCATCACGACTACCACCCCCCACACCACTACCACCCTCCGCTCGGCTCTCCTCCCTTATACCCCACACCATTATCACCATCACGACTACCACCCCCCACACCACTACCACCCACCGCTCGGCTCTCCTCCCTTATACCCCACACCATTATCACCATCACGACTACCACCCCCCACACCACTACCACCCTCCGCTCGGCTCTCCTCCCTTATATCCCCACACCACCACCACCATCACGACTACCACCCCCCACACTACACCCTCCTCTCGGCTCTCCACCCTTATACCCCCACACCATTATCACCATCACGACTACCACCCCCCACACCACTACCACCCTCCGCTCGGCTCTCTCCCTTATACCCCACACCACCACACCATCACGACTACCACCTCCCACACACTACCACCCCTCCCTTTCTCTCCTCCCTTATACCCACACCACCACCACCATCACGACTACCACCTCCCACACCACTACCACCCTCCGCTCGGCTCTCCTCCCTTATACCCCCACACCAATATCACCATCACGACTACCACCCCCACACCACTACACCCTCCGCTCGGCTCCTCCCTTATACCCTCACATTATCACCATCACGACTACCACCCCCACACCACTACCACCCTCCGCTCGGCTCTCCTCCTTATATCCCCACACACACCACCATCACGACTACCCCCCACCACTACCACCCTCCGCTCGGCTCTCCTCCCTTATACCCCACACCATTATCACCATCACGACTACCACCCCCCACACCACTACCACCCTCCGCTCGGCTCTCCTCCCTTATATCCCCACACCACCACCACCATCACGACTACCACCTCCCACACCACTACCACCCTCCGCTCGGCTCTCCTCCCTTATATCCCCACACCACCACCACCATCACGACTACCACCACCCACACCACTACCACCCTCGGCTCGGCTCTCCTAGCTTATATCCCCACACCACCACCACCATCACGACTACCACCTCCCACACACTACCACCTCCGCTCGGCTCTCCTCCCTTATATCCCCACACCACCACCACCATCACGACTACCACCTCCCACACCACTACCACCCTCCGCTCGGCTCTCCTCCCTTATACCCCCACACCACCACCACCATCTTAAGGGGAGATTTGTATTTATGTGTTTATATATATATTTAGGATTGTCTTTAGTTTCATCCCCAGACCTCCATCAAGATTATAAAATACCCCCAAGACCCCATCGAGATAAATTTGTACATTTTTGGGTAGAAACATGTCCCGTCCAAAGGCCGGTTCCTCGTAAATCACAGGAAGAATGTCCCTCTCACCACCACCACCTCCACCTCCCCCTACCCCATTCTTCTCCTCAGCTCCCCCTCCATCTCCCCCCTACCCCCTTCTTCTCCCCAGCTCCCCCTCCCTCCCCCCTACCCCCTTTACATAACCTCATTAGAGCCTTTATCCTCCCCCCCCCCCTCCAATCGCCATGTCCTCATCTTCAATACTCGGCTATTTCGAACATTATGTAACCAAGTATGTGTTTAATTATTGTATTTACTTGTTATTGTATTTAGTTTTTCCTCGCTAGACCTCCATCAAACTTATAGAACATCTCCAAGACCCCCCCCCCCCCCCTTCGAGATAAATTTGTACATTTTTCGGTAGATGAATGTCCTGGCTGAAGGCCGATTCTTCCAATATTACAGGCTCACAATCACTCGCCAGGAGAGAATCGACACCTTAATGGCACAAAGGTCTTGATATTGGTGAAGACATGGGACGAAAGGTATAGTATCGACAAACTAATGGGTCGAACGTCTTAAAACTTCAAAACTAATGGGGCTAAACATGAGGGAAAAGGGGGTCCATAAAAAGCAACTACCTCCCCCTTAATACGCTTACGATAGCTTAACCCATACAGTGCCGATGAAGTCCTTACGATAGCTTAACCCATACAGTGCCGGTGAAGTCCTTACGATAGCTTAACCCATACAGTGCCGGTGAAGTCCTTACGATAGCTTAACCCATACAGTGCCGGTGAAGTCCTTACGATAGCTTAACCATACAGTGCCGGTGAAGTCCTTACGATAGCTTAACCCATACAGTGCCGGTGAAGTCCTTACGATAGCTTAACCCATACAGTGCCGGTGAAGTCCTTACGATAGCTTAACCCATACAGTGCCGGTGAAGTCCTTACGATAGCTTAACCCATATAGTGCCGGTGAAGTCCTTACGATAGCTTAACCCATACAGTGCCGGTGAAGTCCTTACGATAGCTTAACCCATACAGTGCCGGTGAAGTCCTTACGATAGCTTAACCCATACAGTGCCGGTGAAGTCCTTACGATAGCTTAACCCATACAGTGCCGGTGAAGTCTTTACGATAGCTTTACCCATACAGTGCCGGTGAAGTCCTTACGATAGCTTAACCCATACAGTGCCGGTGAAGTCCTTACGATAGCTTAACCCATACAGTGCCGGTGAAGTCCTTACGATAGCTTAACCCATACAGTGCCGGTGAAGTCCTTACGATAGCTTAACCCATACAGTGCCGGTGAAGTCCTTACGATAGCTTAACCCATACAGTGCCGGTGAAGTCCTTTTCTGTATATTCTCACTGCTATTAGGCAATTTTATTTAGCTTAAAAAGGACGTCTACCTGTTAAAAGGCTGCAGGCAATCCCAATTCATCCTTTTAGCTACTACATATCCTTCCTAAGCTTCATAAAATCGCCTGAATGCAACTGAAATGAAAACGAAAAGACGTCACCGGTACAGAAGGGTTTAAGGGGGTAGTGCTTGGTTTTTGGTCTACTGTATATATTTATATATTTATTTATGTTTTAGTGTCCTAGCTAAACATCCATCAAGCTTAGAAAAACACCCCCTCTCAAGATAAATTTGTAAATTTTTTGCTAGAAAAATTTCTTGGCCTTCGGTTTCTTCTAAAATTAGAGGCTTGCTATCGCTCGCCAGGAAAAAATCGACACCTAAAGGGCACGAAAGGTCTTATTATATTGACAACAAAACTAAGCGAAAGGTCTCAAAATCGCCAAACTAACGGCACGAACGTCTTAAAACCTCAAAACTAATATGCTAAACATGAGGGAGAAGGTTATCCGGCGATGCGGCAGAGGCAGCGTCACATCGATAGTATTTTCGGCGTTTATACTGGCTATCAATTTTCACACAATTTTCGCTGATATTGACTCGCAGGATATAATTGTATATAGGCAGTTAAAACAATGGATGATATTTCTTTTAGCTGGGGTGTGTGTGTTTTCTGTGTGCTTACGAGAGAGAGAGAGAGAGAGTAGGAGGGACACACAAGGCAAAGCTGCCTGTAACAAGTGTCTCCCCTAAAGTTGAAAGAGTGACAGAAAAAAAGTTTTTGGTGTACTGGAAAGATGTGTGGTGTGCTTGTTTAGTGTAGTGAAATTAATAGGATAAGGAAGTGTTTGTGAGAGCTAGCTGGATTATTCTCTGTGTAGGTGAGACACAAACAGAAACAGTGAGAGAAGCCAGACAAATGAAACAGGATTTCCAGCTACTCCTTATCACATGCCTATGAGGCCTCCCCTTGGCAGTTTCCTGCTTGATTGGTGTCTACATATCTTCTTCAAACCCATAACTGCTTAATGTGTAGCTATTCTTGCTCCACTTCCTCTTTACCTTCCTTCTGCTTATTTTCCTCATGCTGCTCTTCAATTTGCTCTGCTTAGCCCGTTCACCATCAGTGCGTCATTGTCATCCTATTCTGGTTACCACTTGACGATTTTCTTGAGTTTATGATTTACCTATGCGATACAAATGGGTAAATACGATCTCAATAAACCCTCATAGCAACATAGGTCCCTAACAAACTGCATTAAATCATCTAATTTTAGCTAGAATCAAAGGTAAAAAGGAGTCATGGTGCTGAAGGGGTTAAGGGGGAGGTATTTACTTTTTCTGGACTCCCTTCTCCCTCATGTTCAGCCCCATTAGTTTTGAGATTTTAAGACGTTTCTATTTCTTAGTCATTAGTAGGTCCTTTCGTGCCATTTAGGTGTTGATTTTTAGGTGAACCAGCCTACCGAAAAAAAAAATCAAATTTATCTTGAAGGGTGGTCTAGGGGGTGTTTTTTAAGGTTGATGGAGGTATAGCGAGGAAACTATGAAATAAATATATACATAAATAAATGGATCAACAAATGAACCCTACCCCTCTTACTGCTCCTCCACCCACCATACAACTGCCTCGACCACACCTCGGGCATCAACATGACAACATAATGAACCCTACCCCCCTTACTGCTCCTCCACCCACCATACAACTGCCTCGACCACACCTCGGGCATCAACATGACAACATAATGAACCCTACCCTCTTACTGCTCCTCCACCCACCATACAACTGCCTCGACCACACCTCGGGCATCAACATGACAACATAATGAACCCTACCCCCCTTACTGCTCCTCCACCCACCATACAACTGCCTCGACCACACCTCGGGCATCAACATGACATAATGAACCCTACCCCTCTTACTGCTCCACCCACCATACAACTGCCTCGACCACACCTCGGGCATCAACATGACAACATAATGAACCTACCCCCCTTACTGCTCCTCCACCACCATACAACTGCCTCGACCACACCTCGGGCATCAACATGACAACATAATGAACCCTACCCCTCTTACTGCTCCTCCACCCACCATACAACTGCCTCGACCACACCTCGGGCATCAACATGACAACATAATGAACCCTACCCCTCTTACTGCTCCTCCACCCACCATACAACTGCCTCGACCACACCTCGGGCATCAACATGACAACATAATGAACCCTACCCCCCTTACTGCTCCTCCCACCATACAACTGCCTCGACCACACCTCGGGCATCAACATGACAACATAATGAACCCTACCCCTCTTACTGCTCCTCCACCCACCATACAACTGCCTCGACCACACCTCGGGCATCAACATGACAACATATGAACCCTACCCTCTTACTGCTCCTCCACCATACAACTGCCTCGACCACACCTCGGGCATCAACA
The DNA here is from genome assembly GCA_032716605.1 of Paralithodes platypus. Taxonomy (NCBI): domain Eukaryota; kingdom Metazoa; phylum Arthropoda; class Malacostraca; order Decapoda; family Lithodidae; genus Paralithodes; species Paralithodes platypus. The sequence continues at coordinate 33,818,745 of CM064543.1, read as the reverse complement.
TGACAACATAATGAACCCTACCCCCCTTACTGCTCCTCCACCCACCATACAACTGCCTCGACCACACCTCGGGCATCAACATGACAACATAATGAACCCTACCCCTCTACTGCTCCTCACCCACCATACAACTGCCTCGACCACACCTCGGGCATCAACATGACAACATAATGAACCCTACCCCTCTTACTGCTCCTCCACCCACCATACAACTGCCTCGACCACACCTCGGGCATCAACATGACAACATAATGAACCCTACCCCTCTTACTGCTCCTCCACCCACCATACAACTGCCTCGACCACACCTCGGGCATCAACATGACAACATAATGAACCCTACCCCCCTTACTGCTCCTCCACCCACCATACAACTGCCTCGACCACACCTCGGGCATCAACATGACAACATAATGAACCCTACCCCTCTTACTGCTCCTCCACCCACCATACAACTGCCTCGACCACACCTCGGGCATCAACATGACAACATAATGAACCCTACCCCCCTTACTGCTCCTCCACCCACCATACAACTGCCTCGACCACACTCGGGCATCAACATGACAAACATAATGAACCCTACCCCTCTTACTGCTCCTCCACCCACCATACAACTGCCTCGACCACACCTCGGGCATCAACATGACAACATAATGATCTCCATGTTCCTACCCTTCATTCTCATCATCAACGTTCTTCCTTCTCCTCCTTCTCTACTTAACTACCACTACTTCCTCCTCCTCCACTCCACTACTTCCTCCTCCTTCTCCTCTACCACTACTTCCTCCTCCTCCACTCCACTACTTCCTCCTCCTTCTCCTCTACCACTACTTCCTCCTTCTCCACTCCACTACTTCCTCCTCCTTCTCCTCTACCACTACTTCCTCCTTCTCCACTCCAGTGCCACTACTTCCTCTTCCTCCACTCCACTACCACTACTTCCTCCTCCTCCACTCCACTACTTCCTCCTCCTTCTCCTCTACCACTACTTCCTCCTTCTCCACTCCACTGCCACTACTTCCTCTTCCTCCACTCCACTACCACTACTTCCTCCTCCTCCTCCTTCTCCACTACCACTATTTCCTCCTCCTCCTCCTCCTTCTACACTCCACTATCACTACTACCTCCTCCACTCCACTACCACTACTTCTTCATCCCTCTCCTCCTATTTCGTCTTCTTCCTCCTCCTCCCATACAGAACTGTCGCAGATGCCGCTACCGCCCCTCGAGGTATCAACAACACAAATATAAGGATCTTCAAGTTCCAACTCTCCCTCCTTCCTTAGATCCTGTCTCCTCCTCCTTTTCCCTTTTTCACGTCTATTCCTCCTCCAACTCTTTCTTCGTCTTCCTCCTCCTCCCTCTTCTTTGTAGCTCCTCCTCCAACTCCTACTTCGTCTTCCCTCTCCTCCTCCCTCTTCTTTGTAGCTCCTCTTCCTTCAACTCTTTCTTCGTCTTCCTTCTTCCTCCTGTTCCTCCTCCTCTCTCTTCTTTGTAGCTCCTCCTCTTCCTCCTTCAACTCTTTCTTCGTCTACCTTCTTTATCCTATTCCTCCTCCTCTCTCTTTGTTGTAGCTCCTCCTCTTCCTCCTTCAACTCTCTCTTCGTTTTCCTTCTTCATCCTCCTCCTCCTCTTCCTCTCTCATATTTAGTTCCTCCTCTTCCTCCTCCATCTCTTTCTTCGTCTTCCGTCTTCCTCCTCCTCCTCCCTCTTCTTTGTAGCTCCTCCTCTTCGCCCTTCAACTCTTTCTTCGTCTTCCTTCTTCCTCCTCCCTCTTCTTTTTTAGCTACTCCTCTTCCCCCTTCAACTCTTTGTTTGTCTTCCTTCTTCTTCCTCCTCCTCCTCCTCCTCCTCCTCCCCCCTTTTTTAAGCTTCACCTCCTCCTTTAACTCTGTCATCCTTCCTCCTCCTCCTCTCATTCTATCCCTTCCTCCTCCTCCTCCTCCTCCTAGCCACCCTACATAAGTATCCTAGGTGCCTCCACTATCCCTCCAGCATCATCATGACAAAAGACAGGATATCCGTGCCCCCCCCCCCCCCACTCTCTCCCCCTTCTTCCTTTCAATCACCTATAACACATTTTATCTTACTTTATGTAATATCTATTAATCTTTATATATATCTAGCTATCTACCTATCTATCTTACTTTATATAATATCTTTCAATCACCTCTAACACATTTGATCTTACTTTATGTAATATATGTTTCAATCAGCTCTAACCCATTCTATCTTACTTTATGTACTTTCAATCAGCTCGTAACACATTTTATCTTACTTTATACAATATCTATCAATCAGCTCTAACACATTCTATCTTACTTTATACAATATCTATCAATCAGCTCTAACACATTCTATCTTACTTTATACCATATCTATCAATCAGCTCTAACACATTCTATCTTACTTTATACAATATCTATCAATCAGCTCTAACACATTCTATCTTACTTTATACAATATCTATCAATCAGCTCTAACACATTTTATCTTACTTTTAGTTTATACAATATCTATCAATCAGCTCTAACACATTTTATCTTACTTTTAGTTTATACAATATCTATCAATCAGCTCTAACACATTTTATCTTACTTTGTATAAGATTTTATTAGTTAGTTTTTGCTTTGGTCTGTATTTGTTTATGTTCTTCCCATTTACATTACTTTTTTTTTTTTTTTTTTTTTTTTTAAAGTTAATATAGGCTTAGTCTTTCTCTTTTTGTAAGGAGAGGGGGAATATAATTATATCGTGTTCCTTTCTCTTTGACATAGTTAGTTTTAATGTGCTGAGGTATTCTATACTGTCTTCCCCTTTGGATTGTCTATTTACTGTAGGCCTATATCACGTCCTCGCCTCCCTTGTTCCGGCTATATCATCTAACACAGTTTCCTAGTTGTTTCTGCTTTCTTAACCCGTTCAGTACCGGTGACATTGTTTTGGTTATATTCTGGCAATGGTTAGACGATTATATTCAGCTTAGGAAAGACCTCTAACTATCTCAACCAACCCTTTTAACTGCCACAGATCCTTCTTAAGCTGCATAATATCGTCTACAAATTTATAGAATAAAATATAGCACACGTCGCTGGTACTCAAAGGGTTAACCCTCTTGTTATCATCTGGTTTTGTCAATGATATTATGTATCTTTTTCGTGTTTTTCTCTAGAGGATAACTGACATCATTTGGGTATTAATGTTGATACTTCTAGATAAGACAACTCTAGACCTTTCAATTTTACTTTTCGCTAAAATATTGTTTATTATATACTACCACAGTTTTCACTAACATATTGTTTATTATATACTACCACAGTTTTCACTAACATATTGTTTATTATATACTACCACAGTTTTCACTAACATATTGTTTATTATATACTACCACAGTTTTCGCTATCCAATAATTTCTAACGCTACCAATTTATGCTCTCTCTCTATCCCTCTCTCTCTGGTAATAACGTTCTTGACCTTGTACTTGCAACAAAAGAAGAATTAATAGAGAATTTGAATGTTGGTGATGAATTCAGTAACAGCGACCATCGTACAATAACTTTCACTTTAAAGTTTACTAGTAACGAACCAAATAGCAGCATCGAAAAAGTCCCTAATTTCAAGAAAGCAAACTTTCATAAACTTAGAGCTATGTTTAAAGAAACTGACTGGAGCTTTTTAATTAACAATAACGACATAAATACATCTTGGGAATTATTCGAAACCACTTAACTAAAAGCAGTGCAGGACTGCATACCATCGAAAATACGGCGTACAGGCCATAATAATAAGCCCAAATGGTGGAATAAAGATATTTCAAACTGTCTGCTTGCTAAAAAGTTCGCTAATGATAGATTAAAATGCTCACAAAATGACGAAGAACGGGTGAAATTTGTAGAGCTACGACGCAAAGCCAAAAAGTTAATTAAGCAAAGTAAAAAGACCCTGGAGTTACATGTTGCGAATCAAAGCAAAACAAACCCGAAAGAATTCTATAATTATATCAGAAAGAAAAAAGTAGTTACTTAACTGTTGGACCGTTAGTCGATGAAAACGGAGAATACACCAAAGACGAAGTACAAATGAGTAATGCCCTCAATACCTTCTTTGCATCAGTTTTTACAACATAAGACCTCAGTGATATCCCTACACCATCGCCGATTCAGATTGATAATTCAGATGTTCTAAGCAATATCACCGTTACAGAGAGTGAGAAGTATTGAATTGTTTAGATAAACTCAAGGTAAATAAAACGCCTAGACCTGATACAATCTCACCTAGAGTCCTAAAGGAAGCTAAGGATGAGCTCTCTAAACCACTCACATTGCTATTCAATAAATCCTTGCAGTCTGGAACTATGCCTGATCAGTGGAAGCTAGCCAATGTAACACCGATATTAAAAAAAGGCAGCAAATCCCTACCCAGTAACTATCGTCCAATTAGCTTAACCTCAGATGTATGTAAAATGCCAGAAACACTCATAAGAGACAGACTCGTAAATCACTTAGAGGAAAGTAATATACTTAAAGATACTCAACACGGCTTTCGTAAAAAATGTTCCTGTTTAACAAACCTCTTAGACTTCTTCCATGATATCCTCAACCTCTACGATGAGAGTAAAGCTGTAGATATTGTATACCTTGATTTTCAAAAGGCCTTCGACAAAGTTCCCCACACACGTTTACTGCTAAAACTAAAAGCGCATGGAATACAAGACGGTGTGTTGAAATGGATAGAAAATTGGCTCAGCGACAGAAAGCAAAGAGTAGTCATAAACGGTAAGGCATCTAAATGGACCAATGTAAGTAGCGGGGTACCCCTGGGATCGGTACTAGGACCAATTCTCTTTCTAATTTACATCAACGACATAGATGAAGGTCTCACCTGTACAATCTCAAAATTTGCTGACGATACAAAAATTGCAAATAGCGTACTCTCAAAAGAACAAGTTGACGATATGCAACACAATCTAGATAAGTTGTCATGTTGGGCCCAAATTTGGCAAAGGAGTTTCAATGCGGATAAATGTAAAGTACTACATATCGGATACCAGAATGAGAAAGCAAACTATTTGCTGAATGGCACTCAGCTTAAGAATGTAAACAGAGAAACCGATCTGGGAGTAACAATATCGAGTAACCTAAAACCGAGTCAACAATGTTCAGAAGTTGTTAAGAAAGCAAACAAAATAATTGGCTTTATAGGCAGGTCATTTGAGCATAAATCCAAAGACGTTATCCTAACCCTTTACAATTCCTTAGTCCGCCCTCTTCTGGAATACTGTGTTCAATCCTGGTGCCCTTATTACCAAAAAGATATAGACAAGCTAGAACGAGTTCAACGTAGAGTTACCAAAATGATACCTAGCCTAAAGAACAAACCATACGAGGAGCGTCTTAGAGAATTAAATCTATTTCCTTTAACCCAGCGCAGATTAAGAGGCGACTTAATTCAAGTGTTCAAAATCATCAAAGGCATCGACAATATGAACTGTAGTAAGTACTTCACTATCGACCAATCTAATTACACGCGGGGAAACGGGTGCAAAATTATTGGTAAATCTTTTAACTCACACGAAGCTAAAAATGTCTTCTTCAATCGAGTTGTCAACTTATGGAATGGGCTTCCCCGAGATGTTTATAGACTGCAGGACCGTTGATTCATTTAAACTTCGCCTAGACAAATATCTCGCATCAAACCCGCGACTGACTGCGTTTGTAAATTAATAACTTTATTTTATCCTCCCCTCAGTTACTAACCCCTCTGTCCTCTATAAACTTCCCAATCCTGCCACAGACATTAGTTCCAGGGCAGTAGTTCCCTCTCCAATGTTCCCTTACCCACTCTAAACCACTGTTTGGACACTTGATCCTCAGTGTTTTGGAGGACAAGCAGCCTAGAAGGGTCGCTAGACCTGTTGTTGCTTGATTTCCTTTGTACTCCTTTGTACTCTCTCTCTCTCTTGCGCGCTCTCTCTCTCTCTCTCCAGCTTCATGACCTAACCTAACCCAAACTTAACTTAATCCCACTTAAGCCATTTGGAATTATGACCGTTTTGGTTTTGGAGTAGCCGTTTAAGAGTGTGGCCATTTTAGAATGTGGTCATTTAGGAGTGTGACCCTTTGGGAATGTGGCCGTTTAAGAGTGGCCAGGACAAATTCGACACCTAAATGGCATGAAAGGCCTTAAAATTGGCAAAGCAATGGGGTGAAAGGTCTAAAATCGCCAAGCCAATAGGGCGAACGTCTTAAAATATGAAAACTAATGGGACTAAACATGAGGGAGAAGGGGGTCCAGCAAACCCCCAAACCTGCTGTTATATCAGAATGTGGTAGAGCAGAACACAGGCGGTGGTGGAAGTCCAACATTACACCTACACAGGGTTATAAGTGTGTGTGGGGGGGGGGGGGGGGGAGGGCTGGTTATATCAGAATGTGGTAGAGCAGAACACAGGCGGTGGTGGAAGTCCAACATTACACCTACACAGGGTTATAAGTGTGTGTGTGGGGGGGGGGGAGGGCTGGTTAATATGGTTAGGGGATTCATTGTGTGTGTGTGTGTGTGTGTGTGTGTGTGTGTGTAGAGTATAGGGGTGTTCTGTCTTTGAGTAGGGAGGGGTGCCAGTACAATGGTTATAGATTCTTTGTGTGTGTTTAGGGGGGGGGGGGGGGGGGAGGCGAGGGTTGGTTCTCATGGTTAGGGAATTCAGTGTGTGTGTGTGTATGTATGTATGTGTGTGTGTGTGTGTGTGTGTGTGTGTGTGTGTGAATGTTTGTGTGTGTGTGTATATGGCGGACGAGGGCTGGTTATAATGGATAGAGATTTATTATGGGTGGGTGGGTGAGTGTGTGTTTGTATGTCTATGGATTTGGTGTACGTATGTGTGTGTGTGTGTGTGTGCGTGTGCGTGCGTGCGTAAGTGTGTGTAGGTATGTACTATAATTGTGTGGGAATGGGTGTGTGTGTTTCTCTTCTCTCTCTCTCTCTCTCACTCACTTCACTCTCACACACTCTCTTTCTCTCTCTCACTCTCACACCCTCTCTCTCTCTCTCAGTACGTGATCTATGAACCAATGTGCTGGGATTCATGTAGCCTACAAGCTTGACTCCGGTATTCTTCTCTTCCCACCTTTTCGCCAGCCTTGCTTCGATTCACTTAGCAAATTGGCTGGGCTAATATTTTCGCATTTGTGAGTGTGTGTGTGTGTGTGGAGGGGGGGGGGACTAATATATGTGCGTATTTCTGGATATGCTTGTGTGTGTGTGTGTGTGTGTGTGTGTTGCTGCCATTCTTACTTTTAATATTCAGCTTAGTAAAAACCTGTGAGAGTCCAAAAGGTCACGGAGACAGGTTGTTAAACTGTGGTAATATATGAGTATGAGGAAGGTAATACAAATGTCCATAACAATCTACTTTAAGGCAATGTCACAATTTAGTTTTTCGACAATTATCGATGAACAAGTTTTGTATTGTACAACGTTTTGGTATTTTCGCAATGGAATCGACAACTAGACTGAATTTACATGATTTTAAGAAACTGATGTGATATATATCGTTATTTAAGAGGGTACCAGACCACAATTCCCTGAACAAATAGTCGGAAAAAGTGCTCGTGTGACATCGAAATTATATTTGTATATTAGTAGCGAGCCTGTACTATAGGGGCCGTATATTTGTATATTAGTAGCGAGCCTGTACTATAGGGGCCGTACATTTGTATATTAGTAGCGAGCCTGTACTATAGGGGCCGTACATTTGTATATTAGTAGCGAGCCTGTACTATAGGGGCCGTATATTTGTATATTAGTAGCGAGCCTGTACTATAGGGGCCGTATATTTGTATATTAGTAGCGAGCCTGTACTATAGGGGCCGTACATTTGTATATTAGTAGCGAGCCTGTACTATAGGGGCCGTACATTTGTATATTAGTAGCGAGCCTGTACTATAGGGGCCGTACATTTGTATATTAGTAGCGAGCCTGTACTATAGGGGCCGTACATTTGTATATTAGTAGCGAGCCTGTACTATAGGGGCCGTACATTTGTATATTAGTAGCGAGCCTGTACTATAGGGGCCGTACATTTGTATATTAGTAGCGAGCCTGTACTATAGGGGCCGTACATTTGTATATTAGTAGCGAGCCTGTACTATAGGGGCCGTACATTTGTATATTAGTAGCGAGCCTGTACTATAGGGGCCGTACATTTGTATATTAGTAGCGAGCCTGTACTATAGGGGCCGTACATTTGTATATTAGTAGCGAGCCTGTACTATAGGGGCCGTACATTTGTATATTAGTAGCGAGCCTGTACTATAGGGGCCGTACATTTTTTATATTAGTAGCGAGCCTGTACTATAGGGGCCGTATATTTGTATATTAATAGCGAGCCTGTACTATAGGGGCCGTACATTTGTATATTAGTAGCGAGCCTGTACTATAGGGGCCGTACATTTGTATATTAGTAGCGAGCCTGTACTATAGGGGCCGTACATTTGTATATTAGTAGCGAGCCTGTACTATAGGGGCCGTACATTTGTATATTAGTAGCGAGCCTGTACTATAGGGGCCGTACATTTTTTATATTAGTAGCGAGCCTGTACTATAGGGGCCGTATATTTGTATATTAATAGCGAGCCTGTACTATAGGGGCCGTACATTTGTATATTAGTAGCGAGCCTGTACTATAGGGGCCGTACATTTGTATATTAGTAGCGAGCCTGTACTATAGGGGCCGTACATTTTTCTACCAAAAAATGTACAACATTTTCGTGAAGGGGGATCTTGGGGATGTGTGTTTAATCTTGATGGAGGTCTAGCGAGGAAACTACAGAAATAATAAATACAGAAATAAATCGACCAATAAATACCCCCCCCCCCCCCCCCCCTCTCTCTCTCTCAAGAAGGTTGACGGAACAGTTGCGCCTGTAGACCAGTACACTGTAAACCAAGCCAGGGTATACAACGGGTAGGGGCAGAAGGTATATATAAGACCATGGGGTATACTCCGGGGGATTGTCCTTCCTTTCATCCAACACAAGGAGTATAGTAAGGGGGTAGTGTTTATTATTTGGTCTATTGATATTCATTTATGTATTTATTTGTTATATAGTTTCCACACTAGGCCTCCATCAAGCTTTAACAAAAAAACACCCTCTAGACCCACATTCAAGATAAATACCCGGCCGAAGGTTGATTCCTCCTAGAATCACAGGCTCGCTTTCGCTCGCCAGGAAAAAATCGACACCTAAATGAAACGAAAGGTCTTAATATTGACAATTAATGGGGCGAAAGGTCTCAAAATCACCAAACTAATGGAACGAACGTATTCAAATCTCAAAAGTAATTGTAGAAAATAATGAGGGAGCTGGCGTTAAGGTGCCGTGTCTCCATCTTGGTTATTCACCTACTTTAAACTCTACTGTATATACACAGATATGTTGTTGATCATGAACACTTGGCACTTATATGATACAGTGACAGAGCAGATACATATTCTTCCATTAAGTGCTTGGTTTTTGACGTATGCATTTATTAATTAATGTATTTATGAGTTTCCTCGCTAGACCTTCATCGAGTTTAAAACAATCATCCCCTAGACCCCCTTTCAAGATAAATTTGTACATTTTTCGGTAGAAAAATATCCCGGCCAAAGTCCGGTTCCTTCTAAAACTAAAAGGTTCGCTATCGCTCGCCCGGAAAATATATGGCACGATAGGTCTTACTATTGACAACAAAATGGGGCGAAAGGTCTCATAATCGCCAAACTAATGGAACGAACGTCTTATAATCTCAAAACTAAAATGCCAAACATAAGGGAGAAAGGAGTCCATAAAAAGCAACTACCTCCCCCTTAAACATAAATGAATGAGGTGGTAATGAGGTGGTAATGAATGAGGTGGTAATGAGGTGGTAATGAATGAGGTGGTAATGAGGTGGTAATGAGTCTCAGCATTCCTACAGTTGAACAATAACCTAGGTACAGTCGGCCTAATAAGTCATGTCTCGGCACCAATTATGTTTTGATCAATCATTTGTATCGGCAATATTTACAAGTGTTTTCTTCTTCTTTTTGGGTGAGAAATACCAACATATGTTCCTACACTTACCCACCCTATTCATATTCTGGCAGACATTAATACAGCACAGAGAGAGCCAAACGTAATGACAGGTGAGGCATGACTTATTAGCGCCACTGGACACCAATAATGTTCAAATATCCGCCCTTATATCCACACACTCTAGATAATGTCCGGCAATAATTGAAGATACTGTAATGTCCGGCAATAATTGAAGATACTGTAATGTCCGGCAATAATTGAAGATACTGTAATGTCCGGCAATAATTGAAGATACTGTAATGTCCGGCAATAATTGAAGATACTGTAATGTCCGGCAATAATTGAAGATACTGTAATGTCCGGCAATAATTGAAGATACTGTAATGTCCGGCAATAATTGAAGATATTGTAGCATCACTCTTCTGGCAACATAGGCCTCTGTGGCTGGTCTAAACAAAGTACTGTACTGTTATTAAAGGGAGGGTTCTGGGGGGTTTTCTGGACCTCCTTCTCCGTCTTGCATAGCCCTCTTAGTATTGACATTTTGAGACATTCGCCCCATTAGTTTGGATTTTTTTTTTTTTTTTTTGTATTCACTCCTTTTCTTTGTCGATATTAAGGGGAGGCAGACCGTTTTTCTGGACCCCCTTCTCCCTAATGTTTAGCCCCACTAGTTTTGAGATTTTAAGATGTTGGTTCCATTAGTTTGGGGATTTTATGACCTTTCACCCCAATTCTTTGTCAATATTAGGACCCTTCGTGCCATTTAGGTGTCGATTTTTTCCTGGCGAGCGAAAGCTAGCCTGTAATTTTAGGAGGAATTGGCCTTTGGCCGGGACATTTTTCTACCGAAAATTTACAAATCTATCTTGAAGGGGGGTCTAGGGGGTGTTTTTATAAGCTTGATGAAGGTCTAGGGAGGAAACTAAAAATATATATATGAATAAATGAATTAACAGACCAAACAAACGGTCTGCCTCCCCTTAAGACCTTTGTGTCATTTAGGTGACGATATTATCCCGGCAAATATATAGGGAGCCTGTAATTCAGGAGGCACCAAACAATGTACAATTTGATCTCCAAGTGGGGTCTCGGTGGTGCTTTTACCAAGCTTGACAGAAGTCTTGGGAGAGAGCTAGAAAAAAAAATCGAAAGCGTAATTTTATAATCCCTAGGCCTTGTGAAGATTACAGGCTACTGAAAAAAGCTACAGTCACGAGGTTGGATATACAGGTATATACTGTATATATATATATATATATATATATATATATATATATATATATATATACAGTATATACTAGCAGGGGTACCCGGCGTTGCCCGGGTTTAAATTCTACTACCATAATCACCATCATCAATCACTACTACCACAATCATCACAATACTACTACTACCATATCACCGGCCTCGACCTCCCTGTGCCTCATTAAACGGCGACCTCGATTTCGGCCGCTAAATGACCTCCGATTTTGGATCTGACCTCATCCGTAACCCCATTTTGGGGGGCTGCAAACAACTTTCGGTCCATACACCTTTTCGATCGGAGGCCTCCTTCTGCCTCAAACGGCCATTTTTGTTTTTATATTTTTTCATTTTTTTTCATCAATATCGGCCTCGAAACGACCTCCGATCGTGGCCTCGCCCCCTCTATGACCTGACCCAGGTCAATTGACACCTACATGCAAAGTTTCAGCTCCCCAGGTCCAAAACTGCGGCCGCCTATTAAGAACACACACACACACACACACACACACAGACAATCGAAAATATTATATATATATATATATATATATATATATATATATATATATATAAGAGAGAGAGAGAGAGAGAAAGAGAGAGAGAGAGAGAGAGAGAGAGAGAGAGAGTAGTAACATGGTAAATATCCAGTGAGGAGAAAGTCTCGTCTATTCTCAGAAAGTGTTAGAACAGCGGGAAGGAAAAAGATAGAACTTTCTTTACGCGCTCATTATAATTTTTCTCTCTGTCAAGTGTTACGAAGTTTCTTTTTGTAATTTAGGGATACACAACCAAAGTTTTAATTAAGTTTGGATGTTGGCTTATATGCATTTTAATTATCAAAGCATTTCAGTATAAATGAGGCATTCATTCCTTTTATTATAGCAAGTATTATTAAATGTGATTAAGATTAGAAAGTTCTGTGTGAGCTAAACTGATAACCTAGATAGATTTTTCCCCTTTGCTATAGGTCCTCCCTAAGCTGTACAATATACTATAGTTTTAGTATGAATAGCATAAAAAGGGCCATATTTCCGAGAGGGTTTATCATCTCAACACAATAATATATGCATTGCTATATTCTATGTTTGTTCCAGACGACTTTATTCAACTCATATAGAAATTATCTGGGATATATGAAAATATAATTTATAACATCGTTCAATTAAGCATATAATGGACATAGAGAGAGAGAGAGAGAGAGAGAGAGAGAGAGAGAGAGAGAGAGAGAGAGAGAGAAGAGAGAGTTGGAAGGAGCATGCAAAATTAAAAATAAATCTATAGACTACTCACACTTCGTCCCTGATGGAGTCGATGGAATCCTTGAGGTTTTCCAGGTAACCCTTGACCTGGCTGAGCATCGCCAAGCGCATCCTGGGGGACCCCATGGACCCCCCTCCCCCTCCCTCCTCCTCCCCCATCACCCTTAACACCAACGACAGACGATTTTGTGCAGCTTAGAATGGCCCTATCAGTGTCGAAGGGCTTGCTGTTAAAAGTGACCAGGAGAGTCGAGGAGTGTAGATGGTAGATGTTTAAAGGACCCGATATCACACAATCAGATGAATATCAACTCGAAAACTGGTACGAAAGTTGTGAGATGTTGCAAGGAAAAATCAGGACTTGTCGAACTTATAAGAATTGACACGAATTATTCTAAAACCCTGCTTAGACGAATGGTGAGCAACAGTACTACTGGAATTAGGACCCAGAGGGTTTATGCCACAATTAACCGCAGAAATGCTTCCGAGAAGATTAGGATTTTAAGAAATAGCACAATCAACAACAAAAACACTAGTCAGAAGGATTTTTTGTATACAGCTTATATCACAATTAAAAGCAGAAACACTTGCGAAAAGGAGAGTAGGATAGTGTGAGAGTGAACCGAGAACCCAAAGGACTTATTCTGTTATCACCATCACCAACAAAAACAACTCCGACGACAAGTGCAGGTGGACCTAGGACCCAGATAATTTAAAGGGCTATTACAAACAACAACAGTGGCAAGTACGGGGACAGCTGTACAGGAGGATTTAGGTCTCCGAGGATTTATAGAACTATCACAATATCTCCAACAGACACACTTGCGAGGACACTAGGTATGTTGTTAAATGTGGGAAGGTAGGAATATAAGGGAGTGTCAGGTGACTACTTTATTATCCTTGTGAGGTGTGAGTGAGTGGAAACGTGCGAGGTGAGGTTCTAGGTTAGCTAAAACTTCAGCTAAGATGATGGACGATTATAATTTAACTATACGGTCTGCTATTAGTATGGAGTGCTTTGAGTATTCTAGTGTACCTATTATATCAGCTAAGATTATTAAAGATTTGATGTTATCTATAAGATCAGGTAAGATTACAATAGATTCGAGGTCAGCTATATGTTCAAAAGATATAATGAATATACCTAGATTGGCTATGATATTAGGTAAGATGAATACAATATCTAGATTAGATTTATGATCAGTTAGGAGGATGGGAGGTTCAAAGTTAGCCTTCAGTTCAGGTAAGACGAGGAAGGAAGTGTCCAAGAATGATAAGAGTAGAGGGGCAAGAGTATAACAGAAGGGACGTAGAGAGAGTAGCGCAAATATCCCGGCAGCAGCTCCACCTCGATTCGCGCTAGGTCTGCCCGCAGACTAGTTTGTGGTGAGCAAATATAAGCTCGGGTTGAAGTGACGGGGGTGCGGCCTGCATTCTCGGGCCTCGGGGGTTTGGTTTGCTTAAACTTCCGCTTTTGGTGGGTTTGCCTGACTATAGTTTCGCTTTTTGGGATTTACATGGTAAACTTCCTCGTTTGGTAGGTTTGCCAGGTTCTAATTTCGTTTATGGGGGTGGGGAGGGGGGTTGTCTGGTTAAACTTTCACGTTTGGTGGGTTTGCCAGGCTGACGCTTCGTTATCACGGGGTCTGCCTGTATAAATTGTCGTTATATGAGGGGATTTGCCTGACTTAAGTGTCGTTTTCTTTTGGAATTATCTGGTTAATTTTTCATTTCACAAGGAGTTTACCTAGCTAGTGTCATATTATGAGCGGTGTTCCTGTCTATGCTTCCTCTTTCTCGCTCTTCAGGAGTCAGTAGAGAGTTGAGAGGAAGTCGGGTGTCTGTTGTCTTAGTGAGGGATCCAGTGAGTGTGGGTGTGCCAGGTGAGGGTGTAGATTACGACAGTTAGGTTGATGTTTTGTTCTATCGTCCACTGTGGTAGAGATAAAGTGCGAATAATAAATGAATTAATTATGTGGTTTATTCGAAAGTTTTTGTAGTAATTATTTGTAGTTATTGGATTTGAGGGAGGTTTTTTATTTAATAATGTCTTGGTTGTGTAAAATATATAATGCGAGGAATTAGAGTAGCTATAGCTGGTGTGAGTTATGCACCAGGATAAATTGGTGTAGATATAGGCTGCGAGTATTATTTTAATTAGATAATTGTTAAATGAGGCTTACCGAAACGATTTTGTCTCTGTGTGATATTTTCGTGTGCTGTGAGAGCAATGCTGTAAATAAGTGATGTAAATAATAGAAAAATTGTGTAATAGTTTAGATGGCTAACAATCTGTGTATGGAGCAGCTGTAGGGGATTAAGTATATATGAATTTTCGTGGGCTTTGAATGATTAAAGTTATAGATAAGAACAGAGTAGAGCTAGTCCAGTACGATGTGATTTAATTGGAGATATGTGAGGTAATTATGTAGTTGACGTGATTAATTTGTGAATTTACTTGTGAATGAGATGCAAAAGCCGGGGATGAAGATGTTTGTGTTTCCTGTACCTTATGAGTTGAATTTATTGAGTAACTATAGCAATTATATTATTTGGAATGGATAAATGGACAGTATATATTTTGTGGGTGTGCTGTAGTGGTTTGTGAGTGAATGTTGTGTGAGATATGAATTTAATAAAGGACTAGCGAGGAGCAAGTGTATCGATAACCTATTTTGTGACTGAGTGAAATCCGATACTGATTTCGTGGCCTGTCAAGTATATTGGCTGTCGAAGAGGAGATGTGCGAGGTATGAAAGGACCGGCTATATCGGGAAAATAGACTATATTTAGTCGTTTCTATAGTTTGGTATCAGTTAGCTGTTTCTATATTGGGTATTGGGAACTAGTTGGAAATTATTATATTTTTCTGTAATGAGGAAGTAATATATTAACAAATATATATATATATATATACAGGTAAAATAGTGGACTAGTGAGTCGTGTGTATACAACTTTGGGAAAATAATATCTTAGCTATTTCTATATTGAGAAAGCACTATGCCAGTTAACTATATATATTCGGTGAAAATAAAATATATTAGTGATTTAATATTGGTAAAGTAGGGAATTAACTCTTTATATTCCGGAAAACAAATACACCAGTTACTGTAGTTATTTCGTGACTGAAGTGCTGGAGGCAGATAGTAATTTATTGCTGTGGTATGCTAGTGGTTGTTAATAAAGATGTATTCGCTGGACAGCAAGTGTATCTGTTATTTATTTCGAGACTCGGTGAAATCCTATACTAACTTCTGAGTGTTTCTAGTCAATGAGGATTTAGTAAGAGTGAGATTATGTTGTTAAGATGCGGACTTTATTTTTGGAGCTGTATTTTTATCTTTCTCTTGCTGTTGTTCGTGTAAGAGCTGGTTACTTTTTTCTGCTTAGATATGTAAATAAAAGCAAGTGGATGGTCTTTTTTGTGAATATCGATGCAGGATGAGAAAATGTGGGTGGGTCCTGGGTTTGTTATCGGTATGTGGGCGAGCTTGTCCTGTGTGGGTCAAATAATTATTGTTGTGAAAAAATTAGGTTGCAAAAATTGAAACTTTTTTGGTATTGCAAAAAATGGGGTAAGCTATTTTTCTCTTCAAGGCAATTGTGTTTGTAGTTATTACTGGCCCGATATTTATAAAAATTAATGGGTATGTCGGTGAATCTTTGTTTTTTGGTATGAGTTAGATTTGTTTAAAATTGTGGGTAAAATCTAGTTGAGACTGTGGCTGCGAGAAAAGTCGGAAATTCGTTTTGTTTTGTTTTGGTGTCGCGCAGGTTGGGTCAGTCTTTTTTTGTTTAGCTTTGTTTCTGGGTAGCAGCCTTGGGGAATTACCCGCCACAATAAAGTACTGGCACGTGTGGACTTGGTTTCGGCTTCACTAGAGCTTCACAATAACAACAAAGTCTCCCCCAGACTCTACTTTCTGGGCCAGTCACGTAGATTCAGTCCTTCTTCGACCATACAAGACGTTGATGTATATTCCGTGTTATGTATGGAATCGTAGCGTTAAAGCCGTTTTACTCCTATTTTCCGTGTAAATTGTAAACGTATATTTAGTTTGTATGTATAAAGTTATTGTTTGATTAATGCAATTTCTTTGTTAATACAAGACAACACTTTTTCGTATACAGTTGTAGAACTATATTTATTTAATAATTATATTTTTGGAGAATATGTGTAGTTTACCAAACTAGCACGAAAATCGTGTGTCGCCGTCTTTTAGCAATTTATATTTGAGGAGTAGATTGTGTTTCATATGTATGAGCGCTTTCAATGACACAGCATTTGTGTTCGGACGCAAACAATTGTAAGTGTCACAGCCATTGAAGATAGATATTTCGTTATGTTGAAATCACACGAATATGGTTATAAAAGGTTTGCAACAGTGACAGTGGAAACTGAAATTATAATTCAAAATATATTGCTGATTTTGTAAAATCTTAAAAATATCCACGTTCGAAAGTACCGGTAGTAATTAAAATGTAATAATTTGATAGCAAATTCATGTAGCAAGGGGAGCACACTATTATTTATTTCGATGCAGCTTTAACAAATTACAGACGAGTTAGTCTCTGCTCTGCATTTGAACATATTAAGAAGATTCTGAATTAACTATAGATTTAGGTTTGAGGTTGATCGACCCCAGGGATTATTATCGTTTGAAATCAGTATGTTATTATTTATATATACCTGTTTAAAATAATACTATGCTAAGAAAGACAAGAAGCCAACCAAGTCCCCCAGACCCTGAGCGCCGACGCCGAGTATCACTATTGGGTTCCTAAGTACTGTCAGCGAGTTTGGAAGTCAAGTGCCCCTGCTGAGAAAAACCGATGGAGGTGGAGGACAGCAAGGGAGATATGAACGGAGAGGAGGAGGAGGAGGTGGAGAAGAGTGGAACAAAGTAGGGGAGGAGTAAGTTTGAGTGGGTTTGTGAGAGATGGAGAATAGTGGAACAGAGTAGGGGGAGGAGTAAGTTTGAGTGGGTTAAGAGTGTGAGTGGGAATAAGTAGGTCTGAGTGAGTGGAGCTTAGTAAGATACAGATAGAGAGGAACGCGTAATTGTGGATAGTGAGAAGTGGATGATGATGGTAATGAAGTAATTTTGAATCTCGCCTACGGAGTCTGAACCCTCATTAGGCTAGTGGTTAGTAGTTAGGAATGTGTTTAAGAATAGTATAGGACTTGGAGGTACTAACTACTTTGAAGATAATTAGGTTAAAATAGGTATATGGGTGTGTCTATTTAAGTGGGCTAGGATGAGGAGGGTTGTGTTGATTTGGATTAGTGGAAATTAAGAGACTAGCTGGTCAGCATATGTGTGAACATTTGTACGCTATTTTGAGGGGGGATGAATAGGTTAGAAGAAATGCAGATGAGTAGATGTGTGTAAGTGGATATGGGTAGGTATGTGGACTTTGAGAAAACTAGGCGCCAGGGGGAAGTGGAGTCGAGTAAGGTGGAATGAGTGGACCCCGGGAGAGCTGTTGGAAAATACGATTTCTGGACGAGTAGGCTCTTGCATGAAAAGGCTCTTGAACTCTGTGCGTTAGGTGCGGCGGGGAGGGTGTCCTTTGATACAGTCACGACCTGCGATGACCCCAGCAGTTAATATTGATGAAGATGATTAAATTTATGCCCGAAAGAACAATCAATTGATATACTGTATAACAGAAACGTTAACAATCAAGAGGATGATAAAGATACCTTCAAAAACAATCCATATATATGCAGCAAGGATGTTAATAATGGCGAAGAAGATAAATATAGATGCCTGAGGAAACCAACCGATTACTATATAGCAAGACAACTGAGCTGGCCGAGAGAGTGGCTGGTAAGGGTAGGGGGAGGAGAGATGATGGCGACAGTGACATGAGCTGCTTCTTGGAGACGAGCCTTAATTAAAATATTCTAGTACCGGTACTAGTTACTCTCTTTCCACTTAAACACTTATATTTTAAATCTTGCAATGTTTAGTCTCTTCCAATGTAAGCACAGTTTGAGCTTGCAGTGATTAGTTTCTTTCAATTTGAGCACCTTTGTTTATCCTCAAGCTTGCACTGTCGATGTAGGTTGTTCTAGCCTTGTGGGTTAGTATAACATAAACGGATCAACACGATGTCTGTTCTATATATTCTTAGCCTCAGGACAATTGTTTTTAGTAGCCTGTGACTTTAGCGAGGTCCAGAGGTTTATCTACAGGGCAACACAAGGGGTCAGGCACTGCACACGTGTATACCACCAATGTTCTACACTGCATACGGCTTCCCTCTGTTCCTCGAGTTTTAGGTTGTAGTACACATTAATATCCCTTTTTAAAATTTGTACACCTAATATCTTTAACCTATTAGCAAGTGACTAGTGAACGATTATGGGGCCCCGTTCAAATGTTTTATCTCCCTATAACACTCGATCTTGCGTGGGTGGAAGAGCGGACTTCCAAATTGAACAAGTTGAGCGGGAAAATTGGGCTATCAAAATTGGCACCTTGGGCCGGGAAACTGGACGATCAAAATGGGCGGGAAAACTGAGTTACTAATTTGGTGGCTTGGTTGAGCTTTCTGGGTGACCAAAATGACAAGAATAATAACGAACTTAATACCACAGTGCCGTTAACCTTCTCGTCCTGCAGTTATATTGATGGCTGAACTTTTAAGCAATGACCTTTTGGGTGTCGTCTCGTGAGTGGGTTTCTACATCGTTCTCCTGACCTTCTTTAAGATTACACAAATGCCAGCCTCACCAGCATTCACTAGGTCACACAAACAAAAACAACGTCGAGGGTTTTTCAGTACGTCTATTGGTAATCGTTCACCAAGATTTGTATTTATTATATCAGAACGTCTTGTAATAATGTTTCACTAGTGTAACTGCTGCAGGTATTATTCGTATCACCAATTGTCACTGTTTAACACCAAAATAATTGCTGGTGTATTAAGAGTTGAGTTAATTGTTCTTCATTAGGGTAGCTTCAGTAACTGTTCAGAACGGCCAGTGTTTATTGTTCATCTCAAGACAATTACGGTATTTTCATAACCAGTCATAAATGGGTTAGTCTGGATTGGTGCATTTAGTGGACTGAAACGATTTTGAGAGTATCTGGTATTAAGGCATGAGACAAGTAAGGCCAATAATCTGCTGTATATCTGGAGGCTATTATACACTAACAGTCGGAATTGTTCAGTGTTTTTTTCTTTCTCCGTGACTGAGTTAGCGAGTACTGATATGGTTTGAGATATGGTTGATGAGTCCCGAACACTGAGATGATACACAGTAATATTCAGGGCAAAAGGCAGAGTTTGTTCTTCTGGCGAATTTCGTTGTGTTTTCGAGTGTTGTGGTTATTGCTGTAATGGTATAGGGAAGAGAGGGTCGGCTGGGGTGTGTTGTGAGGGTTGGTTCACATCCTTATGGGGCTGGCACAGGGATGAGCTCCGTCGACACCTCCTCCCAACCCAGAGTTCAACTGAGGCAGCAGCGTGGTGGCTCTAAGTCAAATATCCCGCCGTGGACTACGCTCCGCCCCACTGTAGCGCCGACCAATCACGTGGAGGACTCCCAGAGGATCACAGTTCTCTCACCCAATCACCTTCCACTCCCGGAAGGATCAATAGATTGCGTATGTCATGACTTCGCGTGTGCATAGTTGGTGTTTACTATATAACACGATGATGAATTTCACTCCGACATGCGAGGTAAATCATCCTGAAATGTAAAGTCGATGATTTCCACGTCCGATTTCCTGTGCGACATATAGAGAATGTGGCCCTGGCTTGGGCTTGGATACCAAATACTTCCTCCAGAGTAATCGAAGGCTGGGAGGCCAGGAGCCAAGCCAAAGCCACAACCGGAAGGAGAAGCCGGAACAAGCGAGTATCCGAGATTCCAGGCGAGGGAGGAGTAAGGAGGGAGGAAGGCAGGCGAGTAGGGAGTGAGGGGGGGCGGGGGGGGCTGGCTATCTCATTAGGGGGCGGACGCTGCATGCACGCCGCCCCCCTCAATTCCACGCCCCCTTGGTCCCCCTCCCCTCTCTGCCTGTCTCACTACACATAGAACCCCACCCATCTCCCCACAACCCACTATGCAATCTCACCCTTCCCATCCACCCCACTGCTTGCTCACCTGCGCTCTCTCTCTCTCCCACTCTCTCTCTCTCTCTCTGTACGGTAGCTACTCTTTGTATCTATATGTATCGTATCTTTATGCACAAACAGCATATATTTACAACGAAACAATAAAAGGTTAAATATAATCACCTTTAAAAACACAAAACTAGACGGCACTCGGTAGCAGGGTTGTCAAATGTTAGATATTTTTTTACTCTTATTTATTTTATTTTTAGTAATAAATATATGAATAACTTTCTTTACATTTTTGCTTATTATTTCAATTCAGACTTCGAAGACAATTTTACTTTCATATTACATGAATATGAGTTTATGAATAAATCAATGAATTATAACAGATTAATCGTAATGCCTGATACTCAACCAAAATACGTTAATTATATAATTTTCTTTGAGAGTGGTTGGGTAAATTTATATAAACAAATTGGTTAACTAAAATATCGATTATATATTTATTTCTAACACACACACACACACACACACACACACACACACACACATACACAGAGGTGATCGACCTACATTTGCCCCAGAATATCGTCGATGTGGGTCATATTGTGGATTGAAGGTCTAAGGGTACTTTGTTCCAGGTACTTCACCTTCTCTCTCTGTCTCTGTCTCTGTCTCTCTGTCTCTGTCTCTGTCTCTGTCTCTCTCGCTCTCTCTCTCTCTCTCTCTCTCTCTCTCTCTCTCGTGTTCTGATTATCAGTGACCTACAGTTATTCCAAGTAGTGTATTGGAGTGAAGATGATAACACAGCTGTATGTTTTGGGCGGAAGAGACAGTTCCTACGTTTTTTTTACTACTATATTAAGGGGGGTCACCGTTTTTTTTTTATCTTTCTCTCATTTTCTCTCTTTCCCTGGCTTGTATCTATTCGGCCCCTTTCAGCCTACTGTTTTAAGACTTTTATCCCCATCCAGGTATCGATTTTTTCCTGACGAGCGATAGCGAGCCAGCATTGTATGAAGAAATCCGGCTTCGCCGGAGAAATTTTTCTATCGAAAAATGTACAAATTTAGCCTGCTGTCAAATATTTTAAAAATAATATGCTGGCTCGCTACCGCTCGCCAGGAAAAAATCGACACCTGGATGGGGATAACAGTCTTAAAACAGTAGGCTGAATGGGGCAGAATGGATACAAGCCAGAGAGAGAGAGAGAAAAATAGCAGATCACCCCCTTTATAATATTGAGCCCATGAGGATATGATGCTTTTTAGCCGTTTATTCTGGTTATCCTTAGACAGTTTTATATCGCTTGGGAAGGATGTGTGGGAATGACAAGGGTAACGACTATCTCAATTAACCCTCTGACTTTGATATATCCTTCCTAACCTAAATGTCTTCTAATAATAACCATACCACATAAATGAAATGGGTCTTAGGTCCTTAAAGGGTTAAATGGATTTGATAATGTAAGTTAATTAATATTTGTTTTCACCAACCCACCCACCCATTAATTTACAAATAAACCTAACTAGTGAAATCGATGAAAGTAATGAATACATGTGGTACTCCAAGGACTCGAACCTAGGATACTCACACCGAAATTCCGCACACTAAGCACTAGGCTATCAAGACAGTTAAAGGTTTATGCACAAGTCTACGATATATTATGCATTCTCGAATACTGCATATTAATCTTAGCCTGTGCATATACCTAACTGCACTATGATGAGGAAATGATTAGACGAATACCAGATAACCTCAGCAAGTATAACTCGCAGTCATGGCTGGAAGTTGGAACCGGAAGGGGTTAAAGCACTAATGTACTGTACCTTTTGACCTATAATGACATGCGTGAACACAAACCTCCCTCGGTGTAAGCAAATACTTCTACACTCTACAGTACAGCATAGTAGACAAACTTAAGTGGGGTCACCGGCTCTTTTTTCATCTTTCTCTCCTTTTCGCTTTACCTGGCTTGTATCCATTCGGCCCCATTCAGCCAACTGTTTCAAGACGTTTATCCCCATCCAGGTGTCGATTTCTTCCTGGCGAGCGATAGCGAGCCAGCATTGTATGGAGAAATCCATGTTTCTATAGAAAAATTTACAAATTTAGCTTGCTGTCAAAACAAATATATATATATGTTGGCTCGCTACCGCTCGCCAGGAAAATATTGACACCTGGATGGGGGTAAACGTCTTAACACAGTAGGCTGAATGGGGCCGAATGGATAGAAGCCAAAGAGAGAGGGAGAGAAAGAAAACAAGCGAGGTGGGGTCCCTTAAGAAGAGGGTAGTTTTGTTTCCTAACTTACAGTGAGTGTGTTGTGTAATAATAACTTACAGTGAGTGTGTTGTGTAATAATAACTTACAGTGAGTGTGTAGTGTAATAATAACTTACAGTGAGTGTGTTGTGTAATAATAACTTACAGTGAGTGTGTTGTGTAATAATAACTTACAGTGAGTGTGTTGTGTAATAATAACTTACAGTGAGTGTGTTGTGTAATAATAACTTACAGTGAGTGTGTTGTGTAATAATAACTTACAGTGAGTGTGTAGTGTAATAATAACTTACAGTGAGTGTGTTGTGTAATAATAACTTACAGTGAGTGTGTTGTGTAATAATAACTTACAGTGAGTGTGTTGTGTAATAATAACTTACAGTGAGTGTGTTGTGTAATAATAACTTACAGTGAGTGTGTTGTGTAATAATAACTTACAGTGAGTGTGTTGTGTAATAATAACTTACAGTGAGTGTGTTGTGTAATAATAACTTACAGTGAGTGTGTTGTGTAATAATAACTTACAGTGAGTGTGTTGTGTAATAATAACTTACAGTGAGTGTGTTGTGTAATAATAACTTACAGTGAGTGTGTTGTGTAATAATAACTTACAGTGAGTGTGTTGTGTAAAAATAACTTACATTGAGTGTGTTGTGTAATAATAACTTACAGTGAGTGTGTAGTGTAATAATAACTTACAGTGAGTGTGTTGTGTAATAATAACTTACAGTGAGTGTGTTGTGTAATATAACTTACAGTGAGTGTGTAGTGTAATAATAACTTACAGTGAGTGTGTTGTGTAATAATAACTTACAGTGAGTGTGTTGTGTAATAATAACTTACAGTGAGTGTGTTGTGTAATAATAACTTACAGTGAGTGTGTTGTGTAATAATAACTTACAGTGAGTGTGTTGTGTAATAATAACTTACAGTGAGTGTGTTGTGTAATAATAACTTACAGTGAGTGTGTTGTGTAATAATAACTTACAGTGAGTGTGTTGTGTAATAATAACTTACAGTGAGTGTGTTGTGTAATAACTTACAGTGAGTGTGTTGTGTAATAATAACTTACAGTGAGTGTGTTGTGTAATAATAACTTACAGTGAGTGTGTTGTGTAATAATAACTTACAGTGAGTGTGTTGTGTAATAATAACTTACAGTGAGTGTGTAGTGTAATAATAACTTACAGTGAGTGTGTTGTGTAATAATAACTTACAGTGAGTGTGTTGTGTAATAATAACTTACAGTGAGTGTGTTGTGTAATAATAACTTACAGTGAGTGTGTTGTGTAATAATAACTTACAGTGAGTGTGTTGTGTAATAATAACTTACAGTGAGTGTGTTGTGTAATAATAACTTACAGTGAGTGTGTGTGTAATAATAACTTACAGTGAGTGTGTTGTGTAATAATAACTTACAGTGAGTGTGTTGTGTAATAATAACTTACAGTGAGTGTG
This sequence comes from Paralithodes platypus, assembly GCA_032716605.1. NCBI lineage: Eukaryota > Metazoa > Arthropoda > Malacostraca > Decapoda > Lithodidae > Paralithodes > Paralithodes platypus. The sequence continues at coordinate 33,794,364 of CM064543.1, read as the reverse complement.
TGTTGTGTAATAATAACTTACAGTGAGTGTGTTGTGTAATAATAACTTACAGTGAGTGTGTAGTGTAATAATAACTTACAGTGAGTGTGTTGTGTAATAATAACTTACAGTGAGTGTGTTGTGTAATAACTTACAGTGAGTGTGTTGTGTAATAATAACTTACAGTGAGTGTGTAGTGTAATAATAACTTACAGTGAGTGTGTTGTGTAATAATAACTTACAGTGAGTGTGTTGTGTAATAATAACTTACAGTGAGTGTGTTGTGTAATAATAACTTACAGTGAGTGTGTTGTGTAATAATAACTTACAGTGAGTGTGTAGTGTAATAATAACTTACAGTGAGTGTGTTGTGTAATAATAACTTACAGTGAGTGTGTTGTGTAATAATAACTTACAGTGAGTGTGTTTGTGTAATAATAACTTACAGTGAGTGTGTGTGTGTAATAATAACTTACAGTGAGTGTGTTGTGTAATAATAACTTACAGTGAGTGTGTAGTGTAATAATAACTTACAGTGAGTGTGTTGTGTAATAATAACTTACAGTGAGTGTGTTGTGTAATAATAACTTACAGTGAGTGTGTTGTGTAATAATAACTTACAGTGAGTGTGTAGTGTAATAATAACTTACAGTGAGTGTGTTGTGTAATAATAACTTACAGTGAGTGTGTTGTGTAATAATAACTTACAGTGAGTGTGTTGTGTAATAATAACTTACAGTGAGTGTGTTGTGTAATAATAACTTACAGTGAGTGTGTTGTGTAATAATAACTTACAGTGAGTGTGTTGTGTAATAATAACTTACAGTGAGTGTGTTGTGTAATAATAACTTACAGTGAGTGTGTTGTGTAATAATAACTTACAGTGAGTGTGTTGTGTAATAATAACTTACAGTGAGTGTGTAGTGTAATAATAACTTACAGTGAGTGTGTGTGTAATAATAACTTACAGTGAGTGTGTTGTGTAATAATAACTTACAGTGAGTGTGTTGTGTAATAATAACTTACAGTGAGTGTGTAGTGTAATAATAACTTACAGTGAGTGTGTTGTGTAATAATAACTTACAGTGAGTGTGTTGTGTAATAATAACTTACAGTGAGTGTGTTGTGTAATAATAAACTTACAGTGAGTGTGTTGTGTAATAATAACTTACAGTGAGTGTGTTGTGTAATAATAACTTACAGTGAGTGTGTTGTGTAATAATAACTTACAGTGAGTGTGTTGTGTAATAATAACTTACAGTGAGTGTGTTGTGTAATAATAACTTACAGTGAGTGTGTTGTGTAATAATAACTTACAGTGAGTGTGTAGTGTAATAATAACTTACAGTGAGTGTGTAGTGTAATAATAACTTACAGTGAGTGTGTTGTGTAATAATAACTTACAGTGAGTGTGTTGTGTAATAATAACTTACAGTGAGTGTGTTGTGTAATAATAACTTACAGTGAGTGTGTTGTGTAATAATAACTTACAGTGAGTGTGTTGTGTAATAATAACTTACAGTGAGTGTGTTGTGTAATAATAACTTACAGTGAGTGTGTTGTGTAATAATAATTACAGTGAGTGTGTTGTGTAATAATAACTTACAGTGAGTGTGTTGTGTAATAATAACTTACAGTGAGTGTGTTGTGTAATAATAACTTACAGTGAGTGTGTTGTGTAATAATAACTTACAGTGAGTGTGTAGTGTAATAATAACTTACAGTGAGTGTGTTGTGTAATAATAACTTACAGTGAGTGTGTTGTGTAATAATAACTTACAGTGAGTGTGTTGTGTAATAATAACTTACAGTGAGTGTGTTGTGTAATAATAACTTACAGTGAGTGTGTTGTGTAATAATAACTTACAGTGAGTGTGTTGTGTAATAATAACTTACAGTGAGTAGCTTGCGTATTAATAACTTACAGTGAGTGTGTTGTGTAATAATAACTTACAGTGAGTGTGTTGTGTAATAATAACTTACAGTGAGTGTGTTGTGTAATAATAACTTACAGTGAGTGTGTTGTGTAATAATAACTTACAGTGAGTGTGTTGTGTAATAATAACTTACAGTGAGTGTGTAGTGTAATAATAACTTACAGTGAGTGTGTTGTGTAATAATAACTTACAGTGAGTGTGTTGTGTAATAATAACTTACAGTGAGTGTGTTGTGTAATAATAACTTACAGTGAGTGTGTTGTGTAATAATAACTTACAGTGAGTGTGTTGTGTAATAATAACTTACAGTGAGTGTGTTGTGTAATAATAACTTACAGTGAGTGTGTTGTGTAATAATAACTTACAGTGAGTGTGTTGTGTAATAATAACTTACAGTGAGTGTGTTGTGTAATAATAACTTACAGTGAGTGTGTTGTGTAATAATAACTTACAGTGAGTGTGTTGTGTAATAATAACTTACAGTGAGTGTGTTGTGTAATAATAACTTACAGTGAGTGTGTTGTGTAATAATAACTTACAGTGAGTGTGTTGTGTAATAATAACTTACAGTGAGTGTGTTGTGTAATAATAACTTACAGTGAGTGTGTTGTGTAATAATAACTTACAGTGAGTGTGTTGTGTAATAATAACTTACAGTGAGTGTGTTGTGTAATAATAACTTACAGTGAGTGTGTTGTGTAATAATAACTTACAGTGAGTGTGTTGTGTAATAATAACTTACAGTGAGTGTGTTGTGTAATAATAACTTACAGTGAGTGTGTTGTGTAATAATAACTTACAGTGAGTGTGTTGTGTAATAATAACTTACAGTGAGTGTGTTGTGTAATAATAACTTACAGTGAGTGTGTAGTGTAATAATAACTTACAGTGAGTGTGTTGTGTAATAATAACTTACAGTGAGTGTGTTGTGTAATAATAACTTACAGTGAGTGTGTTGTGTAATAATAACTTACAGTGAGTGTGTTGTGTAATAATAACTTACAGTGAGTGTGTTGTGTAATAATAACTTACAGTGAGTGTGTTGTGTAATAATAACTTACAGTGAGTGTGTTGTGTAATAATAACTTACAGTGAGTGTGTTGTGTAATAATAACTTACAGTGAGTGTGTTGTGTAATAATAACTTACAGTGAGTGTGTGTGTGTAATAATAACTTACAGTGAGTGTGTTGTGTAATAATAACTTACAGTGAGTGTGTTGTGTAATAATAACTTACAGTGAGTGTGTTGTGTAATAATAACTTACAGTGAGTGTGTTGTGTAATAATAACTTACAGTGAGTGTGTTGTGTAATAATAAACTTACAGTGAGTGTGTTGTGTAATAATAACTTACAGTGAGTGTGTTGTGTAATAATAACTTACAGTGAGTGTGTTGTGTAATAATAACTTACAGTGAGTGTGTTGTGTAATAATAACTTACAGTGAGTGTGTTGTGTAATAATAACTTACAGTGAGTGTGTTGTGTAATAGTATACAAACCCAATATATTGTCATCCTGGTTTGGACCGCAGGGTCTTTAACCCTATCAGTTCGATGTGGCCTTTCTTGATACTAGTCTGGTAATGATTAAACTCCTCAGACGATAGTATACAGTTTAGAAAGGACCTGTAGCATTCAAGAAGGTTCATTCATATAATGCCATGCCTCTTCGATTCCTAGGCAACATTCCTAAACTTGCAACAATCATTAATATAAACTGAAACAAACAAACGAACCCACATTCTAGGGGAGATGGTCGGTTTTTCTGTACACCCTTCTCCCTTAAGCTTAGCCTCATTAGTTTGACGATTTTAAGACCTTTCGACCCTTTTCTTTGTCAACATTTAGACGTTTCGTGTTATTCAGGTGTCGATCTTTTTCCTGGCGAGCGATAGCTAGCTTGTAATTTAGGAGTAACCGGCCGGGAAATGTTTCTACCGAAATATATACAAATGTATCGTGAAGGAGATTCCTGGGGTTGTTTTTGTTCTAAGTTTGATGGAGGTCTAGGGAGGAAACTAGAAAAAAATAAAATAAATAAACAAATGAACCATTGGGGGCCCCCTTAGGAAATTGGGGGCCCCCTTAGAACATTGGGGGCCCCCTTAGGACATTGGGGGCCCCCTTAGGACATTGGGGGCCCCCTTAGGACATTCACCCCATTAGTTTGGCTATGTTATGACACCCCTTTTGTGTAATTTTGTTCGTGCCTGTTAGTGACGATTTTTTCCTGGCGAGCAATAGCGATCAAGAGGAACCGGCCTTTGGCCGGTGCAGATTTCGAGTAAAAATTGATCTCGAAGGGATATTTTTTAAAGCTTGATGGAGGAAAAAAAAAATATATATGTACCGGTATATATATATATATATATATATATATATCGGGTATATATATATATATCGGGTATATATATCAGGTATATATATCGGGTATATATATATATCGGGTATATACTATATATATATAATATATCGGGTATATATATATATATACGGTATATATATATATATATATATATATATATCGGTATATATATATATATATATATATATATATATATATATATCGGGTATATATATATATATATATATATATATATATCGGTATATATATATATATATATATATATATATATATATATATATATATATATATATATATATACCGGTATATATACCCGGTATATATAGAGAGAGAGATAGATATATATGAGAAGTACATTTTCCCCTCAACGATTTAGCTCTTTCAGTATACGTTACCGTCATTCTTGTTGTTTTGTTTAACATAGCAAGGCCCTCTAGGAATAAAAGGGGTGCAAACTACTTCAATTAACCCTTTGACTCCCTGACATCCTTCCTACCCTTAATATAATCGTCTGCAATCAACAAATATCAAATACAAAAATGGGTCATCGTTTGCCAAATGAGTTAAAGGGAGATTTTCATATATATGTTTATTTATTTATTTATATATTTACTTATTATATTATTTATTGATTTATATATTTACTTATTATATTATGTATTGATTAATATATTTACTTATTATATTATGTATTGGTTTATATATTTACTTATTATATTATGTATTGGTTTATATATTTACTTATTATATTATGTATTGATTTATATATTTACTTATTATATTATGTATTGATTAATATATTTACTTATTATATTATGTATTGGTTTATATATTTACTTATTATATTATGTATTGATTTATATATTTACTTATTATATTATGTATTGGTTTATATATTTACTTATTATATTATTTATTGGTTTATATATTTACTTATTATATTATGTATTGATTTATATATTTACTTATTATATTATGTATTGATTTATATATTTACTTATTATATTATTTATTCATAATGTTTGTTTTAATTTCCCTCTCTCGTCCTGTCAAGCTTAAATCAAATAAAACATAAATAAATACACAAATAAAATATAGTGACACCAAGAGCCACAAGATATATAGTGACACCAAGAGCCACAAGATATATAGTGACACCAAGAGCCACAAGATATATAGTGACACCAAGAGCCACAAGATATATAGTGACACCAAGAGCCACAAGATATATTTGTGCATTATTCGGTAGAAAGATACCTCAGCGAATGGTCGCTTCCTCCTAAATTGCAGACTCGCTATTGCTCGCAAGGACAAAATCGACAACTAAACGATAAGAAAGGTTTGAAATTCACCATTCTAATGGAGCGAATGTCTTAAAATGTAAAAAATAATGGGGCTAAACAGGAGGGAGAAAAGGGTGCATCCCCCCCTAATATCGGCCTCCTTGTAACTCTCTCTCTCTCTCTCTCTCTCTCTCTCTCTCTCTCTCTCTCTCTCTCTCTCTCTCTCTCTCTCTCTCTCTCTCTCTCTCTCTCTCCCCCCCCCTCCCTCCCCCTCCCTCCCCTTCACCACCAATCTTTCTCCATCACTCCCAGTTCCCTTTTTCACCACCCGAGCCTCTCACCACTTTCTCACTCCACAATTTTTACCTCTGGTCCATCTTTCAGGGAGCTGTCTCGATCTCTCACGATGCCTATTTTTTTTTCCTTTGCTGCTTCTCTCTCTCTCTCTCTCTCTCTCTCTCTCTCTCTCTCTCTCTCTCTCTCTCTCTCATTTTATAACAAACTATTCACATATAACGACATGACGAAATCACTAGATATAATCTTCTTGGACTTTCAAAAAGCTTTCGACAAGGTGCCTCACCGAAAACTATTGGCTAAACTGGAGAGGATAGGTATCAAAGGTGAAATTCATTCTTGGATAAAAAATTGGCTTTCAGACAGAAGACAGAGAGTGGTGATAAATGGAGTGGAATCGGAGTGGGAGCCTGTCACTAGTGGAGTTCCACAGGGTTCAGTCCTTGGACCGGTCCTGTTTCTCATTTACATTAACGATATCGATGTAGGGGTAAACAACACCATTTCCAAATTCGCCGACGATACAAAAATAGAAATACAGTCCTGAACGAAGATGATAGAAATGCGTTGCAATCTGATTTAAACAAGATATCAGAGTGGTCGAACAAATGGCAGATGCCCTTCAATGTCGATAAATGTCAGGTGCTGCAGGTTGGTAGCAGAAATATGAAATACAAATACGAAATGAATGGCAAACAAATAAAAACCGCAACGGTAGTAAAAGACCTAGGGGTACTAATATCTGAAAACCTAAAAACTTCCGACCAATGTATAGCAGCTGCAAATAAGGCAAACATAGCATTGGGCTTTATTAAACGAAAATTTACATATAAACATGAAAACGTAATAGTGCCACTGTTCAAAAAGTATGGTGAGGCCCCACCTTGAATATGGTGTGCAGTTCTGGTCACCTTATCTGATCAAGGACATTGTAAGACTCGAGTCAGTACAGCGTAGAGCGACGAAGATGATACCCTCATTAAGAAATAAACCATATGAAGAAAGACTTAAACGATTGAACCTGTTCTCATTAAAAAAGAGGAGGCTGAGGGGTCAGCTTATTGAGTGCTTTAAGATACTAAAAGGTTTCGACAAAGTCGATGTAAATGCACTATTCACATTAAACAATACTAATCAAACTCGCGGAAATGGAATGAAATTAAAAACCAAAAAGGCAAACCTAGATGTCACAAAGAGTTTCTTCACCTACAGTGTGGCGACAGAGTGGAATAAACTACCAGCGAGAGTGGTGGAGAGCGACACAATAAACGCCTTCAAGGGAAGGCTTGACCTCTGTCTGCAGAGGGCTGGGGTGATATGAATGAAAAAAAAAAAAAAAAGAAAAAAAAAAAAAAGAAAAAAAAAAAAAAAAAAAAATAATGTACGTATATGTATGTGTGTGCACTGTACAGTATGTATATATATACTGTATATATATGTGTGTATGTATGTATGTGTATATGTATGTGTATATATATGTATATATATATGTATATGTATGTATGTGTATGTGTGTATGTGTATATATGCATATATGCATATTATAGTTTGTAAGGCCAGACTGCCTAGTAAGGACCTTGAGGTCTGTGTGGTCTGTGTATCTATGTAGCTCTATGTAGCTCTATGTAGCTCTCTCTCTCTCTCTCTCTCTCTCTCTCTCTCTCTCTCTCTCTCTCTCTCTCTCTCTCTCTCTCTCTCTCACACACACACACACAATGTAGATACACTCATATTTCCAAATAAACATTGAGAAATACAGAGTACACAAACAGTAAAACATACACACACATACAAACACAAACAGCTAAACACAAACAGACAAACTAGTAATAACATCGTCAACATGACTTATCACGCAACACTCCTCAACTTGTGTACGGAAGTTTGTTGTCATGCAGCAAACAATGTTCAACTTGTGCTGCATGATAACCAACATACGTACAGACACTCACTGCAAGGGGGATAGGCTATACACTTTATATAGGTGTAGTGCAGTGTTGGTTATATATTTCCACACACACGCACACACACACACACACAAATAGGCCTACACATACACGCACACGCACGCACACACACACACACACACAAGTCACAGCACAACACACACGCCTGTATGTGTATATATTTAAAACAGCTTACGATAGGTATCTTGTATTTAAACTTACTACTTATTAAAGACCCCACAATAAATAAGAATATAATCGTCTTAACTTGGCCAGATAATATGCCAATGAAGTTATCGTAGTGGAGAGGATAAGGTCCTTCTGATACCCACTAATAACAAACCTTATTATTATCTTTATTATTTTACTCAAGCGTTGTTTCCACATAGCGATTTGTATTAGTTATTATTTTACTCAAGCGTTGTTTCCACATAGCGATTTGTATTAGTTATTTTGTCTTGTTACTGTGTTCATATAAGTTTTGGTTGGTTTATTTTGCAAGTTTTACATTATAATTAATATATATTTTGAATATGTATTTGTATAACGCCTATTATTAATACAATAATTTGCTAACATGATAACGCAATAATGCATACCTATACCTATGGTTTATCTGGCAATGCCATTGTGACGTCATCAATAGATACATAGGGATAATGCCATTGTGACGTCATCAATAGATACATAGGGATAATGCCATTGTGACGTCATCAATAGATACATAGGGATAATGCCATTGTGAAGTCCATCAATAGATACATAGGGATAATGCCATTGTGACGTCATCAATAGATACATAGGGATAATGCCATTGTGACGTCATCAATAGATACATAGGGATAATTCAACAGTTTGATATTACTCCAAACCCCAAGCTCTTCAAGGGAATATGTTAAACCAAAATATTTAGTTTATCATCGATACCTAATAGTTCTGGCAATGTATTAGGTCCATACAAAATATATATGAAACATGACATATGCCATTATCAGTTAAATATTGCCGTTTAATTGCCAATTATGATATATTTGTACGTTATATTTGAGATAAATATCGAATACAATGTCCTTTATTTCTTATCACATTGTCTCAAATCGATGAAAGGTAATAATTGCTAAACGTTGATGTGAGTGGGTGTTGAAAATAGTGGTGATGGCTGAAACTGGTTGCTTCCTATTTGCATTCAGATTGATGACCACGGAACTGTTGGAGAATGGCTGAATGGTATGATTGCTGTGAGGTTTTGTATATACTGACTATCTATCTATCTATCTATCTATCTATCTATCTATCTATCTATCTATCTATCTGTCTGTCTGTCTGTCTGTCTGTCTGTCTGTCTGTCTGTCTGCCTGCCTGTCTGTCTGCCTGTCTGTATGTCTGTCTGTTTCTCTGTCTGTCTATCTATCTATCTATCTATCTATCTGTCTGTGTCTGTTTGTCTACCAATCTGTGTACCAATCTATCTATCTATCTATCTATCTATCTATCTATCTATGGTACCGGGTTTATATAGTTTATGTGTATGTGGAAGAAGAGGCAACAGGTGAAGCTGCTTTTATCGAGTTTTCCTTAAAATTGAAAGAGGGACAGAGCTAAGTTCAAGATATATTCGAGTCTAAAAATCTGGACACACGGAGCTTGAAACAGGTTAATTCGTAGGATGAGGGAGAGAGTTCTAAAGCTCACTTGTTGAGTGGAAGAAAGACAAAGAAAATAGGTTCACTCCGGGTTAGAGAGTTGGACAGGAAAGGGGTGGGAATATATTGAAAGGCAGGTGCCACCTACTCTCTGTAAGGAAGGAGGTATACACCGAGAAAGCAGTAGCACGTGGTGCTTCGCAAATATTGCTTTGGCATACTGTATATTGTTCAGTACCACAAACACCCCTTAATTTGGCTGTGTCATTCTTTCAACTTTGGGGGAAACACTTGTTACAGTCAGCTTTGCAAAAAAAAAAAAAAAAAAAAAAAAAAAAAAAAAAAAACGCCCAACACCGCCTTTCGAGATAAATTTGTGAATTTGTCGGTAGAAACTGCCTCGGCGAAGGTCTGTTTCTCATAAATTGCAGACTTGCCATGACAAAAATCGACACATATGACACGAAAGGTGTTAGAATCGCCAAACTAATGGAGTGAATGCTTTAGCATTTAAAAACTAATGGGCTAAACATGAGTGAGAAGGGGGACCAGAACACCTCCCCCCCCCCCCCCTCCCCCCTTAACAAATTTGAGTATTAACTTAAATATCAAAATAGGCGAAACGTTTCCAGAAAATATCAAAATACAAATTATATAAACGAAATAATAGGTGTGAGTGTGTATGTGTGTGTGTGTGTCTGTATGTGTGTATGCGTGTGTGTGTGTGTATGTATATATATATGTGTGTCTGTGTGTGTGTTATGAAGCCCGGGGCGACTCCACAATCTTACTCGGGTAAATCTTCCAAGTTGCAAGCCTCTGTAATTCCTCCATAAACACGACTTAGGAGGAGGAAGAAGAAGAAAGAGGGGCGTGAAGGAGGAGCTGGTGGAAGAGGAGAAAGAGGAGCTGGTGGAAGAGGAGAAAGAGGGGCGTGAAGGAGGAGCTGGTGGAAGAGGAGAAAGAGGGGCGTGAAGGAGGAGCTGGTGGAAGAGGAGAAAGTACAAAAGGAAGAAGGGGATTAGAAGGAGGATAGGGTTGAAAGGAGAAGAAGAAGAATACAAAGAAGAAGAAGGTCTCATCAATTTACCTCCTCTCACTAATTCCCTACAATTTCTCTCTACACGCTGCAATGTTGCATCTCTCTCACTCTAGTACTGCTATTACAATAATCAGTATTCTTCAGAGCTCCCTCAGTGTATACCCCCTCCCTTACGGAGAGTGAGGGGCACCCGCCTTTCAACACACTCCCACCCCTATTTTGTTCAACTCTCAAACCTAAGATTGAACCGATTTTCTGTCTTTCTTCTATTCAACAAGTAAGCTTTGAAACTCTCTCCCTCATTCTGTCTTTCCCTCATTATATGACTTAAACGGCTTCAAGCTCCATGTGTCCAAACATTATGCCTCTAACGTACCTTGATTTTGGCTCTGTCAATCTTTCAACTTTGGGGGAGACACTTGTTACAGGCAGCTTTGCCTTTTGTCTCCTTCATTCACATAGAATAATAATGGAGGAGGAGGAGGAAAGGGAATAATGATGATGGCGGAAGAGAAGAAGGAGGACGAAGAGGAGAATCAAATATCAGGGCTCGGTATAGTTTGGCTCCAATGATCTTATTATGTATTTAGTTTGGACATATTAATTGCGGAGATCCCCTGCTTTGCTGCCTTTATAATCATCTGTACTGAAAATAGGTTACACAAATGAAAAATCTAACTTCTCAATGAATGGTAGTCAACTCAAAAGCACTGATAAAGAAACTGACTTTGGAATAGCAATATCGAGCCATTTAAAACCCAGCAAACAATATACTGAAGTAGTTAAGAAAGCAAACAACATTATTGGCTTAATTGGAAGATCGTTTGAATACGAATCTGAAAATGTTATCCTCACTTTTTACAAATCTATGGCGTCAATATTATTAAAAAGACATGGATAAACTAGAGAGAATACAGCGGAAAGTACGGCAACACAAATTAAATATTATTAGTTTAACAAAGCACAGGCTAAGAGGGGACCAAAGCCAAGTGTTTTAAAATTATTAAAGATAAAGGACAATATGGATGTCAATAGATACGTCATAATTGATCATTCTAATTTCAAAGAGGAAACAGTTGTAAGATAATTGAAAGTCTTTTAACAACTCACGTGAGTCAACACATTTATTTTTCAATCGAGTAGTAAATTTATGGAATGTAATATACTGTATAGTAACGTCATTGAGTGTAGTACTGTTGAACTCAAATTACGACTAGATAAATATCTCGCTCTTAACCCCCAATTGACTGCTTTATGGGGGGTCACCTGCTTTTGTTTCTCTGTCTCTCCTTTTCTCTCTTTCTCTGACTTGTATCCATTCGGCCCCATTCAGCCAACTGTTTTAAGGCGTTTATCCCCATCCAGGTGTCGATTTCTTCCTGGTGAGCGATAGATAGCCAGCATTGTATGGAGAAATCAGGCTTCGCCGGAGAAATTTTTCTATATTTTTTTTTTACAAATTTAGCTAGCTGTCAAAAGAAAAATACATATATATATGCTGACTCGCTACCGCTCGCCAGGAAATTATTGACACCTGGATGTAAGGTAAATGTCTTAAAACAGTAGGCTGAATGGGGCCGAATTAATACAAGCCAAAGGGAGAGGGAGAGGAAAAGAAAAAAAAAACGAGGTGGGCCCCCACTCTGTCCTGTACTACCGTTACCTTCTTTAAATAGGTTAGGTAGGTTACAATCAGCCTTGTAAAGATCAAACTATATGTTGTTGCTTGTTTACCTTTGTTATCGTTTATTACACGCACTCGCGACATACAGAGAGAGAGAGAGAGACAGAGTGAGAGTGAGTGGGGTGGGGAGGGGGGGGGTAGTATTAATTGCATAGATCCCTTGCACTGCTTCCTTTAGAATTTTCTTTCATTGAGAGAGAGAGAGAGAGAGAGAGAGAGAGAGAGAGAGAGAGAAGAGAAGAGAGAGGGAGAGAGATGCACCATTGCTGCTGCGTATCGGTAAATAATATAAAATAAGAACATGTGGTTGTGGAGGAGTTGGAAGAGTTACCCTTACAGTCCGAAGGCGATATATTAACACCAATATACCTTGTTACCAGACAATTATGTATTATTATTAGGGGAGGTGTGGTGGAATGGTCTTGCCATTGGACTGGTGATCCAAAGGTCCCGGGTTCAAATCCCGATATGTCAATGGGAAGATATTTATTGGGATGGAATTTGTGCTGTACCTAGAGTATCAGTGCATTACCCCAAAGCCCACTGAAACGGCAAAAAAAAAAAAAAAAAAAAAATTACCCTCATTGTTCCCTGATTAAATAGCACTGTACGAATATTCCCATATTCAAAATATGCTACAGGGGGGCAATGCCTAGTGAGTTAATTGCTCAATAGGTGGCGTTCTGAGAGTGAGGGTCCGAGTCTAGAAGTTGAGACAGTGAAGCATAAAGGCGAAGCAGCCTCGGAAGTGGGACTGATTCGAGCCATGAGTGGGCAACCAAGAGCCTAGCGTCTGTGATGGCAGGTTGGCGAAGGCTGGTTGTAGCTCGTGCTTCACTTGTCTCACTAATAATATTCCTAGACTGGAACAAGACCTCACGGGCTTCACCGTGTTGAGCAGTGAATGTGCAGGCTCTCAGCCTATGCCCGAGAGGATGTAGTTGGAATATAGAAGAGCAAACTAGAAATAAGTATATATATATATATATATATATATATATATATATACAATTATCCATTCTGGTTAACTAATGGAGACACAATTATGATACTCTGTCTAACTCCTCTTTTTATATCCCTATGTTTATCCTTCTTTTTATATCCCTATGTTTATCCTTCTTTTTTTTATCTTTTTCATCTTTATATTATTATGTTTATCACTTTTTTTTCCTCTTCATCTAAATATTCTCATGTTTATCCTTTTGTTTTCATCGTGTTTATCTTTATCCTGTATAACGTTTACAACTCCGGTCAATAATCCAGTTGGACCGGCCTGCAGCTCAAGCAAATATCAAGATTCTCCAAAAATTGTATCGTCATAATTGTTCCTTCAAATACTTGTGCAGGTATTTCTCTATAATTCCAACAAGCCTTTCTAAACTGTATAAATTCGTCTAATGATAGCCAGGTTAAACTGTCAACATGCGTCCTAGTGTTCAAAGGGTTAGGGGAAGGTAAGGGTTATCTCCCCCCCCCCCCCCCCGTGTTAGTACTCACAGGTAGTCTCTCATCAACAAGGCACCGAGAACAGCTCTTACCTGAAATATAGAAATATATACATTAAATATATAAATTAGTATATGAATATTATAAGTGTGTGTGTGTGTGTGTTTGTGAAAGATATAAATCGATAGAAAGGTAGATATATAGATAGATAAAGAGAGCGAGAGCGAGCAGGCTAGAGAATATGTGTTTACACGGATATGCGCTTGTGCAACTAATTTATGCCATTCAGCGTACCCGCTAATGAGGCTAATTAGCATATCATTGACCGACCTAATAGGGTCTACTACAATATTCATGAGGACACGGGATCCAAATGGATACCCGACAAGTGTTCATCATAATCATACGGTAGCCAGAGGCCTCACGTAGTACGATACTTTTACGCTGTTAATAGGGAGATCCGCCCTTTTTAAGGTCCCCATTCTTCCTCATGTTTAGCCCCAGCAGTTTTCAGATTTTAAGACGTTTGGCCCATTAGTTTGGCGATTTTAAAACCTTTTCCCCCATTTCTTTGTCAATATTAAGAATTTTCGTGTCATTTAGGTGTCGATTTTTTCCTAGCGAGCGATAGCGAGCCTGTAATTTAAGAGAAAACGGCCTTCGGCCGAGACATTTTTCTCCCGAAAAATGTACAAATTAATATTGAAGGAGGGTCTTGAGCGGGTATTTTTAAAGCTTGATGGAGGTCTAGGGAGGACACTAAAACAAATGATATAAGATACATAAATGAACAATTAATAAGGACCCATCTGCCCTTAACAAATAGTTGATCTTTAACCCCTTGAGCACCATGACGTGTTCTTAACTCTGATTGTAGTTATAGTTAAGCCACTTTAGGCAGTTTACAAAGGGCTTCCAACAAATAACAGGCTTCGAACTCTCTCACTTAACCCTTCTTACTACCACAGATCCTTCTTAAACTGCACACAATCGTCTAAATATTAAAATGTAAAACTTGCAAACTAAACAAACCAAAATTGGGACAAGAACAATATAAAGTCAAATTAAATCCTCTCAAAATCGATATGTGGAAAACAACGCTTACTACAATTCAAATTATTAAATAAAAGAACACAATCCACCACATAGGTTGTACATTACTACATGAGCAAGTTAATCTGTTTCCCACGCAAACCTAATCGCACATATAACAACGCACTATCGTCACGTTTGAAGGAAGTAGTCAAGTTTGGGCAGTCCGGGGACGTTCTGGCAAATTTTACTAAACTGCTGCATGAATAAAGAAACTACATGTTAAATGTCAAAATATTATTTAAAATCAAATTTGCAACATGACAAGACATTAACAATAGTACAAAATACAAATATTGATAAGATATATATACTATTACAAACTAATATATAAAATACAGTACACGGAACAACTCACTTACGCTAGTGCTATCGGTTAGGTACCTGTAAGCATAGCAATTCCTCAATGTGACCCCTATCAATAACTACCGCTACAAATAACCTACATTTATTGCACAAATAAACTACGGAAATCGCAAAAGTAAGCAATTGAATACGATCGACAATGAATACATATAATATATACAAATAATTGCAAAATATGAAGTAACAACAGATTTCAACAAAGAGTACTCTTTTAACAAGAACAATCAATTTAACAAATCATCAATATTCAATATTAATTAATGAGAAAACAGAAAAAGATAAACAATAAATACAGACAAAAAACAATAAAGACAGACAAAAAGTAAGCAAGAGGTTCTACAAGAAACTTCAAGTTAAAAATGCTTGATTAAAAATTTTGATGTCAATATTTTTAGAATACAGTCACAATAATTGACGCCTAAAAAGATTCAATTTATGGAACAATTTACTTGCCTCAAAACCTCTGTCCACTAAGAGTCTGTATAGTAACCTAGCTCTAGCCCAAAAGTCATCTACTTTAGTGCCGATTTTACAAAATCTTATT
>CM064543.1:33658853-33778641 GCA_032716605.1 Paralithodes platypus | reverse complement strand
GTCAGATTGCAAGATATACTTCATAAATCTTCTCTAGGTTACTTTGTGTTCGTTCACTATGAGCGTGATGACACCCTTAACACACACTTAAGGGGAAGGTAGTCGCTTTTTATGAACCCCCTTCTCCCTCATGTATAGCATATTAGTTTTGAAATTTTATGACGATCGTTCCGTAAGTTTGGCGATTTAGAGACCTTTCGCTCCATTTCTTTGTCAATATTAAGGCCTTTCATGCCATTTAGGTGTTGATTTTTTACAAATTTATCTTGAAAGGGTGCCTAGGGGATGAATTTTTAAGCTTGATGGAGGTCTAGCAAGGACACTAAAAAATAAATTAATATATATATATATATATATATATATATATATATATATATATATATATATATATATATATATATATATATATATAGACAATGACCAAAAACCAAGCACTACCCCTTTAACTCTTTCAGTACAATGGAGCCTGTTTCTATTTTATTCTACCTATATTTGGGCGATTTTAGTCAGCTTAGGAAAGACAAATGCTATTCTGAAATGTAATCTAGACAGTGAATACATCTTTAACCTGTTGATGTTCTTCTTTAGCTATTTAAAAAGAGCTCGGTGCGTGACAAAGCAATCAAATACTATATAATACATTGGTACATTAAAGAGCTGTTGTTGTGACTTAGCAATGGCTGTCCCATATATAATACATTGGTACATTAAAGAGCTGTTGTTGTGACTTAGCAATGGCTGTCCCATATATAATACATTGGTACATTAAAGAGCTGTTGTTGTGACTTAGCAATGGCTGTCCCATATATAATATCCAATACATCTAATATTATAATATTTAACCCCTTCTATACCGGCAATGTATTTTTAATTTGATATCAGCTACATTGAGACGATTTTATGAAGCTTAGGAAGGATATAGCTAAAAGGATTAATTGGGATAGTTTGTAGCCTTTTAATTGGTAGACGTCCTTCTTAAGCTGAATATAATGGTCTATATGTAGCGGAAATAAAATATAGAGTACGTCGCCGGTATAGAAGGGGTTAATTAGAACTTGCCCCCTGGATGGTACCAATAAGAACCTTTTGGCCTCTGGACTAACCCATGGGGAAATTATCATTATGTCCGAAACTTTCAATCTAATCCAACTTAGAGTAACTTATTTGGCTTATGGCACAATGACCTAAGCTGACGTAACTAACTGTACCGCACCGGACCAAATTGAATGTAATATAATTTGATTAATCTAACTTAACATAAATAGATTTAACATAACCGAATCAACAACAACAACACAATGGAAATTATTCCTGATTTGTCATGCATACCTTAACCTAATTTAGTTTTACCTACCTTAACTAATAATGTATAATATTTTTGAAGATCCAACATTGGTTAAGACATATGAATATAGAAACAAGTGCAGGGAAAGGATTGTTGTTCCCAAAGCCTTGATTAACGGGAGGCTTTTTTCTGTACCTCCTTTTCCCTCATGTTTAGCTCTATTAGTTTTGAGATTGTTAACGTCCGCCTCATTAGCTTAACTATTTTAAGACCTTTCGTGTCATTTAGGTGTATATGTTTTCCTGGCGAGCAATAGCGACCATGTAATCTAGGAGGATTCGGCCTCCGGCCGGGGCATTTTTCTACCAAAGAATTTACAAATTTGCCTCGAAGAGGGTCTTGGGGATGTTTTTAAAGGCAGATGAAGGTCTAAGGAGCTAACTATAATTTATGTTATAATTTATTTCGTAAGAGCAAGCCAAAAAATTTGTCTAATAAAATTGTCGTAAATCAAAATGCGAGTAATTGTAGTTTATCTGACAGTTGGGGTAAGACGTGTGGTGAAGGGAGTCATTC
Source organism: Paralithodes platypus (assembly GCA_032716605.1). Classification (NCBI taxonomy): domain Eukaryota; kingdom Metazoa; phylum Arthropoda; class Malacostraca; order Decapoda; family Lithodidae; genus Paralithodes; species Paralithodes platypus. The sequence continues at coordinate 33,776,780 of CM064543.1, read as the reverse complement.
TGGATATACCCTGTTCCAAATACCTAGGCCAGAGAGCGTAAACCCTATCCTATGTAACTCAAAGAGGGCTAGAGCAAATGGGCTGTATATTTCAACACCTATTCCTTGGCTAACTCTTCCCAAATGGTAGAAATATTAGCTGGATTACTCCAGTGGTTTGTGAGTTATATACGTTAATGTTCAGGAGTGTTGTCCTACTTACTTGGAACAGGGTATAGCTATTAGTGGAGATTGGTTTGACCCTATTCTGTCTGTTGTGGAGTTTTCCATCGTTTGTTTCTCTAGATCCCACACCAAGTGTACTTTGACTGTTGGCTGTCACAGCCATAGGTTTTATTAGCCTTTATATTGTCTTTATTGTTTATATTGTGTTTTGCATGTGCTGTATAGAGGAGTGACATGGAAAAAGTACGCAAATAACGACAGAGATATTCAGGCGATTATGCATTTCATAAGACACACATGCACACACACCAACGCCATCAGCCCCCCCCCCCCCCCCCCCCCTTCCTCTGGACACACACATATATTGTACACATGTTTACTCTGCTCTTGGAATGCTCGTACCAAACATGTTTTTGTTCAACATAATTAATGGGCCATTCAGGGCACCATAGTTCACACCAATTTAAATTGAAATAAACTGCCTTTGGGTGTCCAATAATTTGGTTCGAATGCGTTTATGGTTCTTGCAACTACAAACACAAATTCATGTCTGGTATTTTCTTTGAAAATAAACAATTATGATTGATTATTTACAAAAGATAAGTGAAAAGTACCGGTAGTTGTAATTGACACTTTTCCCAAGGTTGAAATAAAATCAACATTATTATAAGTGGCACCAGAGTTTGGTTTTAAGGGGGGTCACCGGGTTTTTTCTCTCTTTGTCTCCTTTTTTCTCTTTCCCTGGCTTGTATGAATTCGGCCCTATTCAGCCAACTGTTTTAAAACGTTTATCCCCATCCAGGTGTCGATTTCTTCCTGGCGAGCGATAGCGAGCCAGCATTGTATGGAGAAATCCGGCTTCGCCGGAGACACTTTTCTATCGAAAAATGTACAAATTTAGCTTGCTGTGAAAACAAATATATATATATATATATATATATATATATATATATATATATATATATATATGCTGCGCTCGCTACCGCTCGCCACCGCTCGCCAGGAAAATATCGACACCTGGATGGGGTAAACGTCTTAAAACAGTAGGCTGGATGGGGCTGAATGGATACAAGCCAAAGAGAGAGGGAGAGAAAGAATAAAAGCGAGGTGGGCTCCCTTAAATACCTACTGTACCCCGAACATAAAGGCGGTGTCACAATAGTTTATTTTTCTTCGTTATTTTCCTCGGGCAAGTGTGATCTAGCAACTACAACACCTGAGTGTTATCACAATTATGCCATCTGACAGAATCTAATTTTATTTATAAGCCAATTTTAACACGAAAGAATCCTGACATACTGAAAGGATGCCAACTTTCTTGTGCAAATATTACCGAAAAACGCTCGCGAGTCTTAATGGCAGAAAGAAGAAAGCATAGAACGACACTTAGTCCAACTTATTATCCAATTAACCGTTTTCCTTTCATTACCGCATCTTGGACTTCTAATAAGGCTAAGCATGAGAGAGAAGGGGGTCCAGAAAAAGCAACCATCTCCAGGAAGTTTTCGAAGCTAGCTCAGACTAAAACGAATCTTATTTTTGAATTCTTTACCTATGATATGCAGTTCATTAAATTAATTCAGTGGAATAAGTGAGAGAGAGGCGTGAATTTTGTTGTAGAGTGTACATTCTCAGCCAGAGACCGTGAGTTCACTACCTGGTGCGGTTCATTACAAGTCTACAAGTGCGGTCCAGTACACGTCTACAAGTGCGGTCCAGTACACGTCTACAAGTGTGGGCCAGTACACGTCTACAAGTGTGGTCCAGTACACGTCTACAAGTGTGGTCCAGTACACGTCTACAAGTGTGGTCCAGTACAAGTCTACAAGTGTGGTCCAGTACAAGTCTACAAGTGTGGTCCAGTACAAGTCTACAAGTGTGGTCCAGTACACGTCTACAAGTGTGGTCCAATACAAGTCTACAAGTGTGGTCCAGTACACGTCTACAAGTGTGGTCCAATACAAGTCTACAAGTGTGGTCCAGTACACGTCTACAAGTGCGGTCCAGTACAAGTCTACAAGTGCGGTCCAGTACACGTCTACAAGTGCGGTCCAGTACACGTCTACAAGTGTGGTCCAGTACAAGTCTACAAGTGCGGTCCAGTACACGTCTACAAGTGCGGTCCAGTACACGTCTACAAGTGTGGTCCAGTACAAGTCTACAAGTGTGGTCCAGTACACGTCTACAAGTGTGGTCCAGTACAAGTCTACAAGTGTGGTCCAGTACACGTCTACAAGTGCGGTCCAGTACACGTCTACAAGTGTGGTCCAGTACACGTCTACAAGTGCGGTCCAGTACACGTCTACAAGTGTGGTCCAGTACAAGTCTACAAGTGTGGTCCAGTACAAGTCTACAAGTGTGGTCCAGTACAAGTCTACAAGTGTGGTTCAGTACAAGTCTACAAGTCTGCGTCAGTACAAGTCTACAAGTGTGGTCCAGTACAAGTCTACAAGTGTGGTCCAGTACAAGTCTACAAGTGTGGTCCAGTACAAGTCTACAAGTGTGGTCCAGTACAAGTCTACAAGTGTGGTTCAGTACAAGTCTACAAGTGTGGTCCAGTACAAGTCTACAAGTGTGGTCCAGTACAAGTCTACAAGTGTGGTCCAGTACAAGTCTACAAGTGTGGTCCAGTACAAGTCTACAAGTGTGGTCCAGTACAAGTCTACAAGTGTGGTCCAGTACAAGTCTACAAGTGTGGTCCAGTACACGTCTACAAGTGCGGTCCAGTACAAGTCTACAAGTGTGGTCCAGTACAAGTCTACAAGTGTGGTCCAGTACAAGTCTACAAGTGTGGTCCAGTACAAGTCTACAAGTGTGGTTCAGTACAAGTCTACAAGTGTGGTTCAGTACAAGTCTACAAGTGTGGTCCAGTACAAGTCTACAAGTGTGGTCCAGTACAAGTCTACAAGTGTGGTCCAGTACAAGTCTACAAGTGTGGTCCAGTACAAGTCTACAAGTGTGGTTCAGTACAAGTCTACAAGTGTGGTCCAGTACAAGTCTACAAGTGTGGTCCAGTACAAGTCTACAAGTGTGGTCCAGTACAAGTCTACAAGTGTGGTCCAGTACAAGTCTACAAGTGTGGTTCAGTACAAGTCTACAAGTGTGGTCCAGTACAAGTCTACAAGTGTGGTCCAGTACAAGTCTACAAGTGTGGTTCAGTACAAGTCTACAAGTGTGGTCCAGTACAAGTCTACAAGTGTGGTCCAGTACAAGTCTACAAGTGTGGTCCAGTACAAGTCTACAAGTGTGGTCCAGTACAAGTCCTCGGTTAATGGGGTAGTACTCTCTTTTTCTGGACCCTTTTCTCCCTCATGTTTAGCATTTTAGCTTTGAGGTATTAAGACGTTCGTTCCGATAGTTTGGCCATTTTGAGACCTTTCGCTTCATTTTGTCAATATTATGACCGTGCCCTATAGGTGTCGTTTTTTTCCTGGCAAGCAAAAGCGAGCCTCTAATTTTAGAAGGAAGCGGCCATCGGCAGGGACATTTTTCTACCGAAAAATGCACAAATGTGTCTTGAAAGGGGGTCTAGGGGTTGTTTTTCTAAGCTGGATGGAGGTCTAGCGAGGAAACTCAAAAATGTATTAATAAATAAATATACAGACCAAAAACCAAGCACTACCCCCTTAACCCTTTGTCTGTGGCTATGTTTGGGCTATTTAGGGCATATTCAGGCACTCCTGAATGATAAATCAAGCATCTGCATTAAATGAAGTGTATTCTGCCAAAAACTAGGCGAAAATAGCTTCAAAATGACACCAGAACGAACCCTGTACGTGGTCTGGTTCACCCGCAGTGGTCCCAGTGAAACGCGGGAACCCCGACTCGCTCGCTTGGCTACACTGGTGAGAGAGACAGAGAGAGACCCACGTGAGACACAGCCTAGCTCAGTGAGCCGCTCGGTGCTCTGAGGGTCGGAGGTGGGCACCTCACGCTCCCGCCCACTGACACTCGATTTTTACGTTTTTTACAGGCTTTTACAGCCTGGAAATTGCTGTAACTTGCCAAAACAATCCAGAACGTCACCTGCAGCGAAAGGGTTAACAACGTGGGTAACTAGGCCGCTGTTTCACATTTTATTATGGTTATCATATAAGCAGTTTTAGGCAGTTTAGTAAGCATATCTTGGAATGAATTAGACAGAAACTCGCAGTTAACCCTTTAACTCCTTTACCGGTGACGTCTTTTGTATTTGATTTCAGCTAGATTTAGACGATTTTATGTAGCTTAAGATAGATATATGGTAAATAAAAGGATTAATTGAGATAGTCTGTAGCTTTATATATGGTAGACATCCTTCCTATACTGAATACAATCGTCTAATAGTAGCTAAAATGAAGTGAAAAGGACGTCGTCGGTATAGAAGGGGTTAACTCCCACAAGTTCGTCATAAGGTAAATACAATCGTCATATTATCAAAATGAAATGTAATAATGCGTCATCGTACACCGAACGTCTGAAATAGAATGATTTTTTTTTTTTTTACCCAATCACTATACGATGGCACTGCTCTTACTTAATTATGGCTATCAGTGGACACATTTTTGTTCAGCTTAGGAAAGGACGGTAGGAGTCAGAGGATTAATTGATATAAAACTCTCCTTTTTCATTGCTAGAGACCCTTCCTAACCTGAGTATTATCATCTAATGTTTCACAGAATAAATGAAACAAACGTATCGTAAAAATCTCATCGTCTGTTAAAAGGGTTCAATAGAGGGCTAATTTTCTAGTAATTCTGAAGATAAACTATTTAATATGCCTTACACCAAAGTTTTAAATTTGTATTTCATTTTTTTCTGCATCCATTCACAAATATATTTTTTTATTTTTGAGATTTTGAATTTTTGAGATTTTGAATTTTTGAGTTTGGTAAGGACCTAGTCACCCGTTGTTAGGGTTTCCCAGCGATTTTAGCGAGCGCAGCTCTTCCTTTCCTTCTTGTTCCTTCTCCTTCTCCCTCCCCTCCCATGCCTCTGTGCCCCCTTCCCCCCCTCTCCCCCCCCCCCCCCCCAGAGACACATTCTGGGGGGAAGTTATGGGCGAAATTGTTAGGGTGCGGATGATGATGTAAGCGAGAGGGGAGGAGGAGGGAGGAGGGAAGTGAGGGAGGAGAGGCTATGGGAGGATGAGGGATTAGGGAAGTTAGGGAGGAGGTGAGACTATGGGAGGGATGAACAAGGAGAGGCTATGGGAGGGAGGAAGGAGGAGAGGCTATGGGAGGGAGGAGGGAAGTGAGGAAGGAGGAGAGGCTATGGGAGGAGGAAGGAAGAGAGGCTATGGGAGGGAGGAGGGAGGTGAGGAAGGAGGAGAGGCTATGGGAGGGAGGAGGGAAGGGAGGAAGGAGGAGAGGCTATGGGAGGAGGAGGGAGGAGGAGAGTCTATGGGAGGGAGGAGGGAGGAGGGAAGTGAGGAAGGAGGAGAGGCTATGGGAGGGAGGAAGGAGGAGAGGTATTGTGTAAATACGATAGGCTATGACTTTTGTGATCCCGTACGTCTCTGTGATGTCACGGTCGTTCCTGCAGCACGGCGTAGGACGAGTGGATCGTATATTATAAGATTGTAATTAAGTTAAGATTATAAAAGGCCTAATATGCTATTAAGCAATATTGACATGGTCTTATGTAGTATATATGAATTTATCTTATATATTAATATAATTTATCGTATAGAGCAACCTAGATGCGGTACGATAATTTGGGCTCCTGGCGTTTGCCAAGGCAGCAAGGTGTGCCTCTGAGGAAGACAGCTCAGAGCCTCCACGAACACCGACCAGTTAACATCTAATTTCTGCCCTCGGTTGATCGAGCTATTGTGCCTCTAATCACAATACACTGACAGCAATACATACAGCTACACCATCACGACGCTCTCATCGACGCCATGACTGATTGACAGATAAGCATAATATTCATGTCCATTCCTATATAATCATTTATTCTTTCTTTCACTTGACTCGAGCCTCTGGGCCGAAGTCTTGTTTCCCCATTGCCCACCATATTGGGTAAAACGTTCTCCCTTACCTCATTGCCACGTGGAACTATTGGTGAGTTAATTCCTGGCTAGTATTAACCCTTATAACCTTACCCTATATATATAATTTATTATGTGAGACCTTTGGATATAAATTAGCTTGTTTCAGATTGAATTCAATTTAGATATGGAGTAGGTTAAATTTAGATTGATTTTATTTTATTCATCATAGCTTAGAAATATTTAACTTCCATTGATAGTTTACCACATTGGTGCCCAGACCCGGGAATTAGCTACCAGTAAGGGATTTTTTATGGCAAGGAGCAAGGGGACATATAACAGGATGCAGGAACAACTCTATGATAAACTGGTAAGGCTAGCCAAGCGATGGTTAGAGCCGGAATGCAGGGTGATATCGTTGCGCCTGCCAAAGTCCTGCATCCCACCCATCATCTTCCCCCAATAATTTTCTTTCATTTCAGACTTCCTGTGACATAATGACCTGACCTAACATTTTTTCTTGTTCAATATGACCCTTTAGTAGGTGTTGCTATTTTGTGTGCTATTTTTTCTCCATAACATAGAAGTCCGCCAGTCGGCGTCTCTTAACTAGACTACTTTTTTGCCGTTATTTTTGTAACATTTAGATAAATAGCCAATAGGCTTACATGCAAAATTAATAAACAGGAAGAGACACCATCTATTGGGGTGCTGAGCAAAGCCCCTAACAATCAGAGGGCGGGACTTCGGGGAGTATTAAATAGGCTAATTGTAGATGTCAACACTTTCATCACTACTGCTAACCTCGAAGAATTAGAAGCTAGATTAGACAATGTCCAGGCTACCCACAGTCATATTATGGCTCTGAGTGAGGTGATTATGGCAGGCATGACAGAGGAAGAGATAGTTACAGAGTGTGATAATCGCACCCTCTATGATGAACCTGTCTTTAGAGCGAAGCACATATTACAGCGTGCTGTCACAAGTAAGAAGGGAGGAGAGAATGAGACCCATAGAAGGGTTGACCCAAAACACACTGTGCACCTCCCAAAGCTCAATCTTCCTACATTTGGGGGCAAATTGACTAAGTGGTTAGCTTTTTGGGACGTATCTCGGTCTACAGTACATGAATCCTCTTTGGATAATGTCTGCAAGTTTCACTACCTGAAGGGACAAATAGAAGGAGAGGCCTTACATTTGATAGAGGGTTTTGCGGTAGTGGGTGATAGTTATCTTGAGGCAGTACAATTATTAAAGTCCACATACGGGGATCAAGAGCAGTTGAAGATGGCCCATGTCGTTGCCTTGTTAAAGCTCGCAGAACCACAGTATAAGATTGAGGAATTAGCAAATTTTAGGGAAATTATGGAGTGCCATACTCGATCGCTAGACACCCTAGGGCTCACCACATAGGAAATGATAGTCATTATCTTACGTCAGAAGCTTCCTATGGCAATACTTGATAAGGTTAGATCGTTTGATCTGGGGGAGCTCAAAACTCAGTTCAGTAAAGAAATCAATAATCTACAGTTGAACAAAGGGAGAATGTATGTGTCGGGAGGGAGTGAGAATGTGGAGAAGAGGGGAACTGTAAGCATGATGGTGGGGACTAAAGAAAAACAAGAGGGTACATATAAGAAACCTACTCAGATTCTATGTAAGCTATGTAATAACAAACATAAATGGAGCTTCTGTGTAAAATACCCAACAAATGAGACAAAACTAGCACAGGCAAAAAGATTGAAGCTATGTGTAGGTTGTCTAAGTAAAGAACATGGTAAGCAGGGACAATGTACTGCTACATACTTAAGGCCCTGCCGACACTGCAAAGGACATCACTTTGATAAGTTGTGTCCTACAGCAGATAAAGTCAAAGACGTCAAACCAGAGGGTACTACAACTGTGACACTAGGTAGCACGCAAGACACCACTATATTGCCCACAATACATATTCCCATGGAAGGTAACGACAGTAACAAAGTTTGTCGGGTACTTCTAGATCAAGGGTCTCAACGTTCCTTTATAAAGAGGTCCGGACCGTCTTAGTGGGACTGAAGCACCGAATCGTAGGGGCTGAGACTCTTCGATTGCAGGGCTTCACAGGGGTTACTGACAAACAAGACTACGAGATAGCGGAGATTTCATATTTCTACCGTAAAAACAGGTACTTTATGACATGTATCGTAGTAGACACCCTACCAGAATATGTATCTGTAGGAGTGAAGAAAGTGGAACACGCATTACGTAGCAAAGGGGTTAACTTGTCAGATCCCATGGGAGATCAGAGTGAGGTGCATGTTCTACTTGGTGTGGATCATTATTATGATGTAGTATACCCTGGATTTAAAAAGATGTGTGGTGTAATTTTAATCCCCACTAAATTTGGCTATTGCATGAGCGGAAAGGTGCATACTACACAGTCATATGTCCTGGTCGACACGGTCTCGATATTAAGAGTGAATGTAACTGCGGCAGAGGAGTTGGGAAGGGAGAATTCCCAACCTAGTGACCCTAAAATGACTGCCGAGTTCGACCTGGAACGACTGTGGAGATTGGATCACATAGGCATTAATCCTATGGAGACTGATTATGACTCGGAAATTGCGCTGAAAAGGTTTGACGAGTCTGTGAGCAACTGTGCCTCAGACAAGCAATATAAAGTTAGTTTACCCTGGAAGAACAGTGAGATAAGCCTGCCTACCATCTATGGTTTGGCATTAGGTCGCTTGCGCGCATTACAGCGTAAATTGACTAATGAACCGAGCACGCGCCAGGCGTATGACGATGTATTTCGGAGTTATGAAGATAGGGGCTTTATTGAGAGAGTAGAGGTAAAGAAACCGATTAAGAAGGGTAAGGTTCACTATCTGGCCCATCATGGGGTGAGGAAAGACAGCGTCACCACACCAATATGGGTGGTGTATGACTGCTCTGCCCACCAAGGTCAACAACCCAATCTAAATGACTGCCTGCTGACAGGTCCGTCCATGGTGTCGGACCTGTCCCAACATCTATTGCGGTTTAGGCTGGGGAAGTACGCATATACTAGTGACATCAAGAAAGCATTCTTGATGGTCAAGCTAAAAGAGGAAGATAGAGATGTTACCCGCTTTCTTTGGTTCAGCGACATTAGTGACTCAAAGTCCGGTCATAATCTACCGTTTTCGGGTTGTACTCTTTGGGGCAACATGTTCACAGTTTTTGTTAAATGCCACAATAAAAAAACATCTAGCAGATACTCGTGAGGACACAAGTAAACTATCTCGTTGATTATATATAGACAATTTGCAGGGTTCTAGCGATAGTCAGGATGATTTGTTGCATACATACTGGCATGCACGCAGATTGTTTACAGAAGCACATTTATTTCTCCGCGAGTGGGTTACTAATAGTGAAGATCTTCAGAGTTTGATACAGGTGGACGGTACGGCATCTCATAACCAGGAAAAGTCCAGAAATTTGGGGATGATCTGGCAACCTAAACATGACATACTAACTTTTCAAACAAGGTCTTTTGCTCAGCAGACAGGAGCGCACACAAAAAGAAGTCTGTTGAGCAAAGTTGCGCAATTTTTTGATCCTTTGGGTCTAGCATTACCCGTTACCATAAGAGCTAGGATTCTAATGCAGGTAGTTTGGAGACGTAAAATAGGATGGGATGACAATTTGCCCGAGGACCTGAATGACTAAGAGACATTGTTGTTAAATGAGTATGACATCCTATGTACTAAACCTTTACCTCGTAAAGTGGCGGCGTTCGGTGACGTTACGTTACACACATTTTGCGATGCTAGCGCCACGGCATACAGGGTAGCCATATATGTCGTTACTTCATTTGGGGCACATTTAGTTACAGCCCGGGCCAAGGTAGCCCCGGTTAAAAAGGTAACTATCCCTAAAATGGAATTGACTGCCATGCTGCTATTAGCACGTCTGGTGCAACATGTACGCGCAGCATACGAGAGCGAGTTAAACATTGAAATTGTTCACGTTTGGTGCGATAGTCAGGTTGCACTCAACTGGATACATAGCAAGAAGTCTGCCAGTTTATGTGAGGAATAGGGTAGATGAGATTAGGGCCCTATTGCCAGATGTTGCTTATCATTATGTAAATACAAAAGACAACCCTAGTGATCTCATAACTAGGGGTATAACGGCTAGCCAGTTAGTGAAGTCCGAATTGTGGTGGCATGGTCCAAAGTGGCTGCTCCATGAAAGTTAATGGACGATTTGGCATGCTGTTGGTGAGGGACTTCTGCCACTGGAAACAGTGGCAGTTACAGCCCAACCAAATGAGCCACCGGGTCCAATAATAGAGTGGGCAAGATTCGGTGACTATAATAAACTAATCAGAGTTGTCGGTTGGGTGTTGCGATATGTATCCAATATCAAGCTTAAAGTAACGGGCAACTCTGCAACAGGGGCCACAACATTGATGCTCATGAATATAAAGCAGCTGAAGTAACTCTGATCAAGTGGGTTCAAGCAGAAACCTTTTCCAATGAATTAGAATCTTTGCAAAGCTCGAATAAGACTATTAATGCCTAATCTAGTGCGTTAACTAAGGTTGCACCTAGATAATGACCTCATCAGGTGTGAGGATCGCCTGAAGTGGTCGGGTGTAACGGACGGCACAAACCGTCCAATACTTATGCCAACAAGACATCATGTTACTGATCTATTGATCATACGTGCACATAGGGAAGTAGAGCACTACAGGGTATGTCCTATTTTATAAAATTTACGTCTCGCATGGTGGATACCCAGAGTTCGACAAGTAGCTCGACGTGTAGTAAGAAAGTGTGTAATATGCCAGAGACTAAAGGGTAAACCATATGCAACTGGACCAGCTCCACCTCTACCTGAATGCCGTGTAAAGCACATAGAGCCTTTCCAAGCTGTAGGGTTAGATTACACAGGAGCATTGAAGACGAGAGAGCTTGAGAAGGTTTATATATTATTGTTTACCTGTGCAACGTCCCGAGCGGTACACCTAGAACTATGTGATAATATGTCTAGCGAAGAATTTATGCTGGCGTTTAGACGGTTTTGTGCCCGTCATTCATTCCCTCAACTCATTCTTAGCGACAATGCTCCCACTTATGTCCAAGCATCAAAATATCTAAAGGATATGAGTAGTGATCCTACTATCATCACTTTTTTGGGAGAGAAGAAGTGCGAATGGAGGTTCATTCCAGTTAAGGCACCTTAGTTTGGTGGAATGTGGGAACGGTGTGTCGGCATAGTAAAATCAGGAGTCAGAGCGGTAGTAGGACGTGCTCTTTTAAAGAAGAGTGAGTTGACGACAGTCCTCACAGAGATAGAGGCAGTGGTGAATGATCGTCCACTTGCATATGTGTACACCGACCTGCAAGAACCACTACCATTAACGCCAGCTCACTTGCTATATGGTAAACCATGGACTGCGTTTCCATCTGATTTCCAATCCATAGTAGATTAAATTTAGAGGATCCCTTGTTGTACTCTGAGGCAGCAGTGTCTAAGAGATACCAGTATATATCAAGGATAATCGAGGATTTTAGGAAACGGTGGATTAGTGAATATCTGCTAGCATTGAGGGAGAGGAGTGTTCCACCCTCTGGTAGACCAACGGCACCTACTGTTGGTGAAGTAGTTTTGATTAAAGAAGATAGTCCTCGTTTATACTGGAAATTGGGCCGCGTGTTGGAGGTATACAAGGGGGAAGACTCTGTAGAGCGGGTGGCGCTATTGAAGACAGCCACTGGAACTACTGTTCGTCCTATCGCACGTTTGTACGCTTTGGAGCTCTATTCCACTTTACAATCGGAGACTCCACCTGTTATTGCTGTGTCCGACGATTCTCAAGTTAACGACTCACCTCTTACTGATGGTGATCAATCTCGGACCGGGACGCGTCCCAGACGCGCTGCTGCTGGCGCCGTTGACATGTGGCGTCAGACGATAGCCTCTGGGCAACTTTAAGGTTAAGGTGGGGTTCAGGTATTTTTTTGTGGGGGGGAGTGTATTGTGTAAATACGATAGGCTATGATTCTTTTGTGATCCCGTACGTCTCTGTGATGTCACGGTCGTTCCTGCAGCACGGCGTAGGACGAGTGGATCGTATATTATAAGATTGTAATTAAGTTAAGATTATAAAAGGCCTAATATGCTATTAAGCAATATTGACATGGTCTTATGTAGTATATATAAATTTATCGTATATGTTAATATAATTTATCGTATAGAGCAACCTAGATGCGGTACGATAATTTGGGCTCCTGGCGTTTGCCAAGGCAGCAAGGTGTGCCTCTGAGGAAGACAGCTCAGAGCCTCCACGAACACCGACCAGTTAACATCTAATTTCCGCCCTCGGTTGATCGAGCTATTGTGCATCTAATCACAATACACTGACAGCAATCCATACAGCTACACCATCACGACGCTCTCATCGACGCCATGACTGATTGACAGATAAGCATAGTATTCATGTCCATTCCCATATAATCATTTATTCTTTCTTTCACTTGACTCGAGCCTCTGGGCCGAAGTCTTGTTTCCCCATTGTCCACCATATTGGGTAAAACGTTCTCCCTTACCTCATTGCCACGTGGAACTATTGGTGAGTTAATTCCTAGCTAGTATTAACCCTTATAACCTTACCCTATATAGGGTATGTGAGACCTTTGGATATAAATTTGCTTGTTTCAGATTGAATTCAATTTAGATATGGAGTAGGTTTAATTTAGATTGATTTGATTTGATTCATTATAGCTTAGAAATATTTAACTTCCATTGATAGTTTACCACAAGAGGCTATGGGAGGGAGGAGGGAAGTGAGGAAGGAGGAGAGGCTATGGGAGGGAGGAGAGGCTATGGGAGGGAGGATTTGATTTGATTTGATTTGATTTGATTCTTTATTGAGATAGTACACATACATAAAATTACATATACATTGTCTCAAAAGGCCAAAGGTGATTATACATTCCTTTACCCTGCTCATATTATACTTATATGTATACACACGAAAAACAAAACATTAAATATAAATCTGTGAATAACAGACCAAAGCCAAGCCGGGGCTGGTTCCTACGGCTTATTATATTCTTGTAAATACCACAATATAAAAGAGAAAAGGTTCAGGGTAATACCCTAAATCCAAAAAAGGGTTCTTAGCTACCCTAATTGCAATCAAAGCTTCCTCCCGCCCCAGATAATCCCCTGTTTCCGGGGAAAATCCCTCCCACTTTTTGGCCCCACTGTTCTAAGTGGGCTTATATATATTTGTACACACACATACATATATACATACCGGTATACATATACATACACATATATATACACATATATACATACATACACACATACATATACACATACATACACACACACACATACATATATACATACCGGTATACATATACATACACATATATATACACATATATACATACATACACACATACATATACACATACATACACACACACATACATATATACATACCGGTATACATATACATATATATACACATATATACATACATACACACATACATATACACATACATACCGGTATACATATACATACACATATATATATATACACATATATACATACATACACACATACATATACACATACATACACACATACATACCGGTATACATATACATACACATATATATACACATATATACACACATACATATACACATACATACACACACACATACATACATACATGTGCACACACCTAAACATATACATACACATATACAGTACATATATATATGTACGCATATACACATAAAATTATATACATACACACACACACACATATAAATACATAAGCATCTACATATATATACACACACGTACATACATATACTGTACATAGTAATAATAACTATTATAACAATAACAATTGCTAGAGTTGGTGCAATTTTATATTTTTGTTTTATGTGTGCTTATCTTATACAGTAATATGCTTTATATTTGTACATTTGGCTATGATTTGACCAATTTTATTTTGTTTGAACATCCATATTATTTGTTCCTCTACACTATCTATCATGTTGTTTCTATAGTTCTCTAGATGTTGGCACTGCAAGATATAATGCCGCAGTGTGTGACATCTTGGTTGTTTACATAACTGGCAGCAGGGAGGAGAGGCTATGGGAGGGAGGAGGGAGGAGAGAAGTGAGGAAGGAGAGGCTATGGAAGGAAAAGAGGAGAAGAATGGATAGAGAGTGAGAGTGACTGAGAGAGTGAGTAAAATCAATCATGTACGATCTTTTTTACTTTCTCTACTTCCTACTCATTTTTCTTTTCTTCTCTTGTTTTTCTCAGATTACTTTTTCTTTAACGTTGGCTTCCTTTTGCAAACTCTCTACTCGTAATCGTATAGCTCATGTTGTTAGTCTTGCTGTCTCTCTCTTCCATGATATCTATCTATTTTCTTTCTTAATCCTTTGATTCTCTCCCACTTCATCTTTTGGCATTTATTTCTTCAATGTATTATATTCCTTCTTCCATTCTTGCATTTCAATTAAGTTGTGCATATTAATGGGAACCCACCTCGCCTTTTTTTTTTTTTCTCTCCCTCTCTCTTTGGCTTGTATCCATTCGGCCCCATTCAGCCTACTGTTTTAAGACGTTTACCCCCACCCAGGTGTCAATATTTTCCTGGCGAGCGGTAGCAAGCCAGCATAAATATATTTTTGGTTTGACAGCAAGCTTAATTTGTACATTTTACGATAGAAAAATGTTTCCGGCGAAGCCGGATTTCTCCATACAATGCTGGCTAGCTGTTGCTCGCCAGGAAGAGATCGACACCTGGATGGGGATAAACGTCTTAAAACAGTTGGCTGAATGGGGCCGAATGGATATAAGCCAGGGAAAGAGAGAAAAGGAGAGAAAGATAAACAAAAACAGGTGACCCCCCCCCCCTTTAATCATTCTTCCTTATTGAGAGAAAACTGTACTAAAAATCCAGATGGCGCTGGGGGTCTTATTCAAATGACTATCGTGTGTGATGCACCATTGAGGTGTTTTGAGGGTTTTCGTGATTTAAGAGGTTTAATACAGTTCGCAACTTATCTATGACACATAGTTGTGTAGTATATTTTTACTAGATTCATAATATGATGGTTATATACTCGTTAATGCAGTGAATATATAATAATTAACATAATTTGATACATAAATATCAGCTTCCTGACCTAGAAATTTAGTTCCATCTAATGTGGTGTAATAGGCTGGGCGAAATGTGTAATACTCATTGAAGTATTGTATTTACTTCCTTTTTAGTTACTAACAAATACGTGTTTCAGTAGATATTGGCTGAACATACGGTATTATATTATGTAGTTGTAGCATTTGGCAGGTCGAATATCTACGCATGCGCAGACTACAAAACACGCTCCCATGCGCTTTTATGGTACCAATTTAATAATCCACTCTCAAATCGGGCAACTAAATAGGTTACCGGCTATATTTCTTATTATACCAGTGACAGGAAATCAATCAATGTGTATCAGAATGTCATTGAACACAGTGGCAGCAAATTACATACGTGGAGATGCAGGAAATTCGAAAAAGATGATGAAAAAAAATTACTGACAACACTGCCCTTTCAAGGTTGAGGGTTTCGGTGACCAGCTGACCACGGCGTGATAAACATATACAGTATTGCCAAGGTCTTCTTTTGTTCGCACCATTGGGCTAGTTTGGTAGCGTAGGTTTGCGAGATTGAAGGAAGGACGTACATTTCTCGAAAAGGGGCTCCATTCCTAACGATATTCTTGATTTACGGCGTGATGGGGTTGATAGCCTCTGAAGTACTATCCTAACTAAAATTGAGGAAAGCGGAATTGGGCTGGTTCTATATATTATTTATTCAAGTTGTAGAGGTGTCGAGATAGCCTATCGAGTGTCGAGTAGCTAGGCTACATTTCATACAAACGTTCATCATGGCTTTCAGTTGGTTGTACTATACATGTATGGTAACCTATGTGGTGGTGACTGAATAATCAAGTGATTGCTTGTGAGGGGGGATTGGGACATTGATGCAAATTTGATGAGTGCATGATTGTGATAATCATGTATGTGGTTATTTCATTAATGCTTAGATGATGTGACACGTACTACTCATATACTGTATATGGGACTGGGCCTAGTTATATATGGGGAACTCATAGTATCATGCACGCATGGCTGTTAAAGATAAACATAGGCTATAAGAAAATGTGTGATAGGATTAAAATAGCTGAAACTTTGTGTTGTGCGATATTAGGTGATTGGGCTACTTTTGGGAGAGTTGGGAGTGGATAAATTATGCGTTGCCAACCTTGTAATACACACATACGCACGCACACCATTTAACTGCGCATTTTACCTTTATTAACCCGTGGAGCCCCGGCTAGTTTTGTAATGTTTGCGCACCAGAACCCGGCCGGTTTTCAAAAAATGGTTTTATTCCAGAAACAATAGCGAATGGGTTAGGAATGAAGGAAAAACCACGAAAAACCGCTCAAAAAGCTTAAAAAATGGTCCTACAGAGCCCCCGAAAACGGATTTTATAAGAGTAAAAAATTGAAGGCAATTATCCCAAAAAAACAGGTTATTGCGCGCTCGCGCGCACGCACGTGGACTTTGAGAGTTTTCAACCATCGGCACGGTTGCGTGGGATACGTACACAGTTCCCATACAGTTACATACATCGCCGACGCGTCAGGCGCGTCGCTGGGGCTGTACAGGTTAAGGCTATAATCCACATTATATTAAGATTTCCATCGATGGGAAACAAATATCTACCACCATTACTGCTAGTGTGCACATAGATGCGCAACAAATGTCAAATTTAACAAAGTAGGTCAAGTGGGGAACAGATGTTGACTGCTCGAGTAGGTTGGTTTAATGAGAATTATGGCTAGCGAATACTGGCATCAATTTATGATGCTCGTGCCACTTCAGAAACTAGTTTATAATTGTATAATCTAATGTCCAGTAAAGTGGCTAATGCTGATTATTGTATACCGGTACGTTCATCTCGAGTTTTTATACATATTATTATTTTTAGGACATGATACCTATCTATTGAAATATTAACAGGACTACTTTTAGGGAGCTTACCATGTGTTTGTGTAGGCGTAACAGAATTGTGTTTATTTATCATAAATACTTTGTATATTGGACAATGTAGTGAATAGAATTTGAGAGTAATATATCTGTAACATTCATGACTATAGAAATCGAGTGATATTTTGATGACTGCGATTTTTAAAATTCAATTCACTCGATGGCAACAAATTTAGGTTCGGTGCGAACCAAAGGCGGGAAAAATAGCAGACGATTTTTTTATTTCCCCCCATTCGACCAAGAGAAAGTTAACCCCTTCTGTACCGGGAGAGTATTTTTAATTTTATTCTAGGTATATTTAGACGATTTTCTTTGCAGTTTAAGAAGGATATGTTGTAGTAAAAAGGGTTAAGTGAGATAGTTCGAAGCCTGTTAATTGCTGGTGGCCCTTTTGAAACTGAATATAATCGTTTACTAGTAGCCATAATATAGTTGAAAGGACGGCACCAGTACTGAATAGGTTAACTAATGGCAGAGTGACTGAGGAAGAAACTGATCACATCCTATAATAGGAAAGGCGCAAGGAAATAACAAATGAGAAAAGGAAGATAAATGCCAAGACAAATAGATGGAGAGAGTAGACATTGATTATACAAAGGAAAGAGACCAGATAGGCTACCTAGGGAAGAGAGAGAGAGAGAGAGAGAGAGAGAGAGAGAGAGAGAGAGAGAGAGAGAGAAAAGCTTTCATTGATTATCGGTGTGTGTATGATTTTGTTTTATATGTGAGTGAGGGAGACAACAGCAGAGCTGCCTGTGAGGAGTGCCTCCCCCAGAGTTGACAGAGTGACAGGGCCAATATCAAGGGCACACAAGGGCCTGGACACATGGAGTTTGAAGCAATTTAAGTCATAGGATGAGGGACAGACTGATTCTGGGAGAGGGTTCAGAGGTCCGCTATTAAATAGAAACAAAAAATCGAATAACGTTGCACTCTTGGGTTGGCGAGTTGCACAGAGTAGGGGTGGGATTGTGTTGCAAGATGGGTGCTACGTGTTCTATGAAGAAGGGGTGGTATACACTGAGAGAGGTCAGAGGAACACTGATTATTGTAATGCGGTAGAATAGTGAGAGAGATGCAACATTGCAGCACAGAGAGAGACACTGCAAAGAATTGGTGAGTTGATGTGAGTTAATGAGACGGAAGGCTTTCTTTTCTACTTTGTCTAGAAGTGCTGTGTGAGAGGATCCTCCCCACACGTGTGAACAATACTCAATACATGGACGCACTGTGCCCCGATACATAGCAAGAAGCTGTGCAGGGGTAAAGAACCCCTGGAGGCGGTTGAACACACCCAGCTTCCGGGAGGCTGTTTTAGCAAGAGTGGCATGATCTTTCCAAGAGAGATCAGAAGAAACAGAGACACCGAGAATATTAAGAGAAGATGAAGGGTTTATTTGCATGTTGTTGAAGAGTAAGTCATAGTTTTCTGGAAGGGGACGACGAGGAGACCGATGGAGAAATTGAGTTTTGGAAGCATTGAAAGTACCGGTAACAAGATTTTCTCTGCACGGATTTGAGTTTTTCAATGTCTTTCTTGAGATACGGGGACCAGAACTGAACGCCATATTCAAGATGGGGTCTAACAATGCTTTTGAATAACGGCAAAATATTGTTCTCGTTTTTAAAGGTAAACTTTCTTTTGATAAATCCCAAGGCTTAGTTAGCTTTATTTGCCGCAGCCTCCCATTGCTCTGAGGATTTTATGTTTTCAGATATTATAACCTCGAGATCTTCAACCTTAGAGTCTGCTATTATTAGTTGGCCTTTCACTTGATAATCATACTTTTGGTGGTGTAATGGCTAGAGTGTTTAAACATCTGTGTGTGATAACCCAGGTTTGAATCCCGGTGGAACACGTATATGCTTTCATTAATTTCATTGGAGGTGTTTGGTGTTGTGGTCAAATGAATAAAATATAGATGATTTGATAATCCTATGTTTTTGTACCAGCGTGCAAAATTTTACATTTGTCAACATTAAAGGGCATTTGCCACTTTTCTGATCATTCCACTATTTTGCTTAAGCCGGACTTTAGGTTATTTCTGTCTTCAGAGAGAGAGAGAGAGAGAGAGAGAGTAGTGTAAATTACAACCGAGGCTGTGAATGAGACCAAGGGCTTGATATTAAGGCTGTGAGAATGATGACGTAATATTGGTCGGTGGAGATGAACGAGGAATAAGACAAAAAGGAAGAACAGGAGGAGGAGGAGGAGGAGGAGGAGGAGGAGAAGCAGGCGAAGACAGAGGAGGAGGCGAGGGCAGAGGAGGAGGCGAGGGCAGAGGAGGAGGCGAGGGCAGAGGAGGAGGCGAGGGCAGAGGAGGAGGCGAGGGCAGAGGAGTACTATAAGGAAAACGAGGATGAAGCAGAGATGAGACAAGATGGAGGAGGAAAAGGAGGATTAATTATAGGAAGGAGCGGAAATGAGAGGAAGAGGAGGAAGAGAAGATGAATTAAGAGTAAGAAGAAGAGGAGAAAAAGGCAGAGGAGAAGAGGGGATGATGAAATATGGGGGGGGGGATAAAGAAAATTATATAAACAGTTATTATACTGGTGATAATGATAAGGATGATGATGATGTTAATATGGAGAGGGAAGAGGTGAAGGAAGAAGAATACAATGATAAAGGATGATACTGGTAATGATGATTATGATGATGATGATATTGGTGGGATGGAATAGAAAGAGTAAAACAAGAAATTAAAGACGTAATCAGCAGAATATTATACCGTTCCAAATTGGTAGGCCATACATCGTGAACCATAACCTCTGTAACTCAAAAATGGTCAGAGCAAATGGGCTCTGAATTTCCTCACCTATTCCGTGGCTGAACTTTCCTAAATGGTAGAAATATTATCTCAATTACTCTAGTAATTTATGAGTTATAGGGGTTAATGTTCAAGAGTTTTGGCCTACTTATTTGGAATAGGGTATAGTAAGAAAACAGACGAAGAGTAAGGAGAATTAAGATAATGGAGAAAAATCACAACATATGAAATTAGGTAACATTATATTAAATAGGACACAAAATAAGCTATGAAATAAGCGAGTAAAACTGACAAATAATTAAGCAAGACTTGGAGAAAGAGGAATGAGTAGAAATTAGAGAAGGTTGAGAGAACGGAATGATCGAAGAAACACAATAATAATATAAATATAACTGATACATGAGCGAGTTTTGCAGAAACAGTTTACAGAGTCTGCAACTTTTGGGGGCAATATTTCAGGACCTCTTTGGAAGCAACATCTAGTCTGATGGTAGAATTATTGTTAAAGCCTGAAATCGTATTATTATTTTTATTATTATTATTAGTAGTAGTAGTAGTAGTAGTAGCAGTACTTATTTTATTATATTATATTATTTACCTCATTGGTTTCAGCAACCGTACTGAAGGTAGAATAATTTGTGATTGATTTCCAATAAAGTTGTATTTCAGAAACTACAGCACGAGCATAAATAATAATATATATCGACCCTGTATCAACCCTTTTCTATATTGGTCATCTTTAAACAACTTTAGCATAAGTAAAGCCTCACGTATTTTATAATACTACTCTGGCTACTGCTAATCTATTTTACCTAGCTTACGAAGCACCTGGTGTAATTAGAAGGTTGATATATAATTAAATTGAGATAATAGATGACTAAATAAGGAAGGACAGTTAGAGTAGCCAAAGGCGATGGGAGGACATGATTGCAAATATGGTACCTTAATGATTATGGAGATTCTCAGAAATAGGATTGATTTTGACAAGGAAAACCATTAGAAAAGTTCTAAGAGTTATTCGAAGCATTATTTATTTTAAACACGATGCGGAATATTATTTTTGGCTAAACTCAGACAATCGTATTCAAATATATTAAGAGTGATCCGTATTACAAAAATATAACTTCACTCTCTCTCTGCGTGTGTTCGTGTGTATGTGTGTGTCTGTGTGCATAGAGAGAGCAATAAAAGCCTTGGGTGAACATATTCCATAATAGAGTGAGGCCGATCAAGACATTATAATTATGATAATGTCGCCGAATTTCCCTGGGTTTAATCAAGGAGAAAATTATGCGATCCAGGAGAGTGAAGGGGCTTAGAGAGAGAGAGAGAGAGAGAGAGAGAGAGAGAGAGAGAGAGAGAGAGAGAGAGAGAGAGAGAGAGAGAGAGAGAGAGAGAGAGAGAGAGAGAGGTTTAACAAATAGTAACTCCCGGTACGAAATATTACGCACTTTTCTGGCATAATTAGGTTCCGTAGAACGTAAAACACATTTGTTAACTTTTACTGTTCTACTGTATATGTGTAGTAGTGATATACCCTTTTCCAAATAGGTTAGGCAAGAAATCCTGATCCCTAACTTCTACAATTACAGAAAGTCTCGATCAAAATGGGCTGTAATTTTCCACACCTATTCCCTGGCTAACTCTTCCCAAATGGTAGCAATATTAGCTCATTTAATCTAGTCAATTGTGGGTAATTGAAGTTAAAGTTCAAGAGTCTTGGACTACTTACTTGGAACAGGGTATAGTACTGTAAATATAGTTGAAAGATGTGTAAGACGAATAAACAATATTTGAATGTAAGAAATAGGTGAACAAATTGTCCCGGTTTGAGCCCCTGCGTGTCGGTGACCAACATGCAGAGGTGTTTACGTGGCATAGGTCAGGAGTTGTATAGTCTTAAGGGGAGGCAGACCGTTTTTCTGGAACCCCTTCTCCCTAATGTTTAGCCCCACTAGTTTTGAGATTATAAGACGTTCGGCCCATTAGTTTGCCGATTTTAACACCTTTCGCCACATTTCGTTGAAAATTTTAAGACCTTTCGTGCCATTTAGGTGTCGATTATTTCCTGGCAAGCGATAGCGAGCCTGCAATTTTAAGAGGCCGGGAAATTTTTCTACTGAAAAATTAAAAATTTATCTTGAAGGGAGGTCTAGGGGGTGTTATTCTAAGCTTGATGGAGGTCTGTTTCTACTATGTTGTATCGTGTGTTGCAAACATAGTTCATTGCCAGTGTGGACGCACCTTTAAGGGGGATTTCTGGATCCCCTTCTCCCTCGTGTTTATATCCACTGGTCCCCTTGTGTATTACAACTTCATCACACATTACCACTAAAGCAAGGTTCACACATTGGCGAGTCGGAGCGGCAACTCCAACGCGAGTGATGACATTTTTGCACTCGCCAATGATTATCCCAAATTCGCCGACAGCACAGACTCGCGTTACCGCGTACACTCGCGAACGCGGCCAAAAATTTCATGCAGACATGAAATTTGGAGAGTCAAGTGGGAGTAGGACGCCAACCTGCGTAGACTCGTGTGACACTCATGTAGACTCGCGTGACACGACACTCGCGTTGTACTATTTAGAAATTAAATGATCGCGAGTCTACATGAGTCTACGTGAGTCTACATGAGTGTCACGCGAGTCTACATGAGTGTCACGCGAGTCTACATAAGTGTCACACGAGTCTGTTTATATTATCAACAAAAATCGTAGCAGCGAAACGACTTCACCTATGGCTTTCATATTTTTACCACATGTACCTTACCCTTTTGGCTACCCATACAAAAAAATCCAAATTCCTCCTCCCACCCACTCGCTGACTGTCGGTCCCGTCAGAAGGAAAAAAAAAGGAAAATCTGTGGCGGCGAAACGACTGCACCAATCGGTTCCATATTTGTGTGACAAGTCCCTTACCCTTCTGGCTTCCCCCCACCACACCCCCAACCGCCTCCCACCACCCACTTCCAGCGTATCCGTAGGAAGATAAGGAAAAAAAGGAAAATCCGTGGTGGCGAAACTACCTTACCAATCGGCTTCATATTTGTAACATGAGTCAATTACGCTTCTACCTGCCCCACACCATCCCCCAAACCACCCTCCCACCACCCTCCTACCCATACATTCCGATACCATAAAAGTCTCTGTAGTCTATAGTGTCTTTTCAGCTACTTTCGGGACCATCGGGGACCTGATTTCTGTCGAAAATGGACAAGGGGAGCGGTTTGTTTACCATTATCCTTCCTTTCTCTCCCAACTTGATAGATTTAGCCAAAAAACAAAAAAACAAAATACCTCTGGCACTGGCAGAAGCACACCGTCAAAATTGGCTGGCACTCAGCGGGTTAATATGAATTCAAGTTGTGTTATGAATAATATTGATATTAATATCAATAATGAAGAGAGAACAAATAGCATATAATATGAATGAAATAGGTTTCTGGAATAATATTGATATTAACCCTTAACTGTCGGCGCACAACATAAGTCGAGTTAAATAAAGCTGGACTATGTGGCGGCGCTCGACATAGGTCGTGTGGCAATTTCAGCACGTAATGTTGCTGAGAGAGAGAGACAAGTGGTGGCAGGAGAGTAGCGAGCGTATGACTGCTCCAGACCACCGCGGCGAACCTACTGACACGAATCCCACCTCCTCCCTCCCTCTCTCACTCGCTATATACGGAATTGTATGTGGAAAGTGCCTAATTACATGCTTTTTGCACTCGCATTGCACGGTTGTTGCAAGAAAACTAGCCATCATAAAAGGATCGTTATGGTGTCATTCGAAAGCTCTTTTTATGCCCTTTCAGGGATAGAAACTTGTTTTACGTTCTGGGTCTTATTTAGGCATGAAAATGATCACGTAAACAGCCCTATTTTGGCTAAAAACACCCCGCTGGGCGGTACATATAAATAAACCGCCTAGGCCGCTAATAAGGTGTTAACATAAATAATGATGTGGAATATATGCAAAGGATATATGATGACAAATAATAATATACAGATTGATATCCAACATGAAATATAAATAAATACAAGATATAAATTAAATAGAATATACACTCCATACACTCCTGTAGACTCGCGTTCATCTCGTCTAAACACGTGTAAACTCATGTAAACTCCTGTGACACTCGTGTAGACTCCTGTAGACTCGCACTATTCGTACTCTGGAATTTGACCGTTATTTTTCAAATGATGGCGGTGCGTGTTGGGGTCGTGTTACACTCGCCGACACTCGCGGATACTCCTGTGAACTCGTGTAAACTCGTGTAAACTCGTGTTATATGCGTGTTTACTCGCATCAGATGCTACTCGCTTTGGGTTCGGGCTCCATCAACGGCGATATGCGGCGAGTGTGACTCGCGTTGGCCTCGCGCTCCGACTAATGTGTGAACCTACCTTAACGCATGGTGGGTTTTAAGGGGAAATATATGTTTTTATGTCTGAACCCCCTTTATGTCTGAACCCCCCTTTATGTCTGAACCCCTTTATGTCTGAACCCCCTTATGTCTGAACCCCCCTTTATGTCTGAACCCCCCTTTATGTCTGAACCCCCCTTTATGTCTGAACCCCCCTTTATGTCTGAACCCCCTTTATATCTGAACCCCCCTTAATGTCTGAACCGCCTTTATGTCTGAACCCCCCTTTATGTCTGAACCCCCTTTTTGTCTGAACCCTCTTTATGTCTGAACCCCCTTTATGTCTGAACCCCCCTTTATGTCTGAACCCCCTTTATGTCTGAACCCCCTTTATGTCTGAACCCCCCTTTATGTCTGAACCCCCCTTTATGTCTGAACCCCCCTTTATGTCTGAACCCCTTTATGTCTGAACCCCTTTATGTCTGAACCCCCCTTTATGTCTGAACCCCCTTTATGTCTGAACCCCCTTTATGTATGAACCCCCCTTTATATCTGAACCCCCTTTATGTCTGAACCCCCCTTTATGTCTGAACCCCCCTTTATGTCTGAACCCCCTTTATGTCTGAACCTTACCTTTTGATGTGTTCGCCACTCTTCTAGCGGCACCAAGGAGCGCGACGCCCCTCGTTATGGGTGGTGATTTGGTGCAGTAGACTGTTTGAAGCGACAGCTCGCTCCCTTGCGAGGATGGGCTTGTCTGGCACTTTTTGCAGTTCGACATCTAGGGCGCTCTTGAAGTTGTCTAACGAGATGTCCCTCATGTCTCTTACTCGCCGTGGGAGTTTGTTGAAGAGACGTGGGCCTCTGTGTGATAACCAGCCCTCTCGCAGAGAGCCCATAGCACCCCTGTTATTCATCCGGGGGATTTCGCATTCCCAGCCTCTCCTATCACTGAATTTCATGACTATCGGAGTATGTAGGTTTGGTACTAAACCCCCCTTTCTGTCTGAACCCCCTTTATGTCTGAACCCCATTTATGTCTAAACCCCCTTTATGTCTGAACCCCCTTTATGTCTGAACCCCCTTTATGTCTGAACCCCCTTCATGTCTGAACCCCCTTTATGTCTGAACCCCCTTTATGTCTGAACCCCCCTTTGTCTGAACCCCCTTTATGTCTGAACTCCCTTTATGTCTGAACCCCCCTTTATGTCTGAACCCCCTTTATGTCTGAACCCCCTTTATGTCTGAACCCCCTTTATGTCTGAACCCCCTTTATGCCTGAACCCCCTTTCTGTCTGAACCCCCTTTATGTCTGAACCCCCTTTATGTCTGAACCCCCTTTATGTCTGAACCCCCCTTTATGTCTGAACCCCCCTTTATGTCTGAACCCCCTTTATGTCTGAACCCACCTCTATGTCTGAACCCCCTTTATGTCTAAACCCACCTTTATGTCTGAACCCCCTTTTCTTCCGTGTTTAACCCCACTAGTTCTCACATTTTTAGAGTTTCGCCCACGTATTTGTCAATGTTATGACCTTTCGTGCCATTTAGGTGTGGTTTTTTTGCTGGCGAGCGATAGCGATCCTGCAATTTATGAGGAACCAACCGGCACTTCGGCAGGGGCATATTTCTACACTGCATCTCGAAGGGGTGTCTTGGGGGTATTAATGTTATGGTCGATGCAGGTCTAAAAAGGAAACAAAAAAGGATAAGATAATAAATAATATATAAACAAATCAATAGCAATGTCCCCTTCCGCCATAGTTGTGCTTGTGGGTTACGGCGACTCAACTCCTGTACACTTATATCGGCTTAAGGGGGGATGGGGGTATTTATTTGCTCATTTATGTATCTTTCTACTATTTTGTTAGTTTCCTCCTTAGACCTGCATCAAGCTTATACAATCAGCCACCCAAGACCCTCCTTCAAGATAAATTTTTACATTTTTCGATAGAAAGATAGGCACCGGCCTTCGGCCGGTGCCTCTTAAATTACAGGCTCGCTATCGCTCGCAAGGAAAAATCGACACCTAAATGACACGAAAAGTCTTAATATTGACAAAGAAGTGGGCCGAACGTCATCAAATCTGAAAGCTAATGGGACTAAAAATGAGGAAGAAAGGGGACCAGAAAAGCGACCCATCTCCCCTTAACAGAGCCCCCCCTCCCACGGGTTTGTTGATTTAAATGTACTAATAATTGATAGTAATTGCTTATGACTGCAATATTACAGTGTACGTACGTTCACTATATAATTTAAAGACTTAGTGTACACCCATACATATATATATATAAATAGCATCCCGTATGTACCCCACTACAATTCTTTAGGCTGACTTACATTGATGTTGCAATGAACAGTAATGGTGTAAACAAATATGAACAATAAGACAGATGTAGGAAGCCATAACGTCAAACATATGCATACAAAGTCATAATATCCATAAATATGTGTAGAACTGATAACTTAAACAAACACCAACGCAAGATGTACAGTTATAGCGACAACAATGTACAAGCCATATCGTCGAAAATATGGATTATGCACAAGAAATAGTATGCGCACCTCGAAAACCTCGAACATATCAACGCATACTAATATGACAAAAACTAAAAATAAATAAAAACTCCTATTTGTCGTGGCTTACCTTGCGCCTTAACCCTATCTGTACCAGCGATGTCTGTTACATTGTATTCTACACTAGTTATATTTAGACGATTTTATGCAGCTTAGGAAGGATCTGTGGTGGTTAAAAGGGTTGATTGAGATACTTCGAAACCTAATAATTGCTAGAGATCCTTCCTAAACGTAATACAATTTGATTAGCACTATAGCCAGAGTAGAACTAAAAAGGCGTCGCCGGTACAGGAGGGGTTAAGCCGGTAGCACACGAGACAAAGCCTATTATCGTCAGTTTCCTATTATCCAAACATTACCAACAACATTTCTGGCATTTTGTGCACTGGTATCGGAAACTACACTGAAGATAGATGGTTGGGTATTCTGGACCCTCTTCTCCCTCGGGTTAAGCCCCATTAGTTTTGAGAGTTTAAGAAGTTCAGCCCATTTGTTTGGCCATTTTAACACCTTTCGCTCAATTTCGTTGTTTATTTTAAGAAATGTCGTGACATTTAGGTGTCGATTTTTATGAGGAACCGGCCTTTTTTTCTACCGACAAATGTACACATATATCTTGAAGGGCGGTGTAGGGGATCGTTTTTAAGCTTGATGGAGGTCTAGCAAGGAAACTAAAAATAGAAGAATAACAAAATATATAGACCACAAAAATATTCACTAACCCCCTTAAGGTGACATAGTTAATGTAACGTGTAGCTCATAAGGTGCCAGACCAGTGTTATTGGTAAGAGTGTACTGTAGGTATTGAGCGGTGGTGTGGCATAGCGTCCTTCCCGTGCCTCCAACACTACCGCTCTTATAACCACACATTCCGGCATGCAACTTCCGGTATTATAACCACACATTCCGGCATGCAACTTCCGGTATTATAACCACACATTCCGGCATGTAACTTCCGGTATTATAACCACACATTCCGGTATGTAACTTCCGGTATTATAACCACACATTCCGGCATGCAACTTCCGTTATTATAACCACACATTCCGGCATGCAACTTCCGGTATTATAACCACACATTCCGGCATGTAACTTCCGGTATTATAACCACACATTCCGGCATGCAACTTCCGGTATTATAACCACACATTCCGGCATGCAACTTCCGGAACCCTAGACCCGTGGCCAACCAACCCTTTCAACACCATCACGACACTTCATATTATATTTTGGTTATATGTACAAAGGAGTACAAAGGAAATCAAGCAACAACAGGTCTGGTGACCCTTCTAGGCTAAGATTTAACAGACTAATGTGAAACAAAGGATAAACATTTTCTCTTTTGAACTATAGATGATTTGTACAGTAGATTTTTAGTATATATACCGAATATTAAAGGACACCTTTAAATAGAGGGAAATATACTCGACCTGTTTACTCTGATGCCATGAAATAATTGGTTCAAACGATGTAATAAGCATGTCCAATCCAACATTTATTTCTGCTGTGTGGTCCCGATAAAATATGTGAAATGCGCTTGGCCATCATTTCAAAGGTATTCTGAAAATTATCGAGACATGCTTTTGATAATTCTGTTGGCAAACGAGGGCACGCTTGAACAGTTCCATAAATATGTTAAAACATTTGTCCATGCATGGATGTTGTAAATAGATTGATAGATATCAATCAGTAAATCTGTTTTTCACATCGAGAGTGCATTATTTACTATTTATATATTTATTAACTTTAATTTTATATTTACACTTTGCCACCCCCCATTGTATTATTGTTTTGATGCAAGTACATTGTTGCACAAATTTAATCTTTTTAAGGTCACTTATTGTGACTGTATTCTTAAATTTGATATCAATAATTTTAAACAAGCATTTTTTACTTGGAAGTTTCTCATATAACCTCTGCTTATTACTGTATTGGTCTGTATTTATTGAGTATATATTGATTGTTTATCTACTTTCATTGTTATTATTGATTTTTATATAAACTAAGTGTTCTTGTTAAAAGATTAGTCTTTGTTTAAATCTGTTGTTGCTTCTTCATATTTTGCAATTATTAAACTTGATTTTATTGTATCTATCCACTGTTGATAGTATTAATTGCTTGCCTTTGTGATATCCTTAATTTATTTGTACTATAAATGTAGGTTAGTTGTAGGGTAGTAATTGGTAGGGGTCAACTGTCCATGCTATGCTCACAGGTACCTACCCAATAGCACTATCGTTAGTGAGTGCTGTATGTATTTTGTACTATTGTTAATATCTTATCAATATTGCAAATTTACTTTAATAGAACATTTTGACATAAATAGTAGTTTCTTTGTTCATACATGATTTAGTAGAATTTACCAGAACGTCCTTAAATTCCCAAATTGACTAATTCCTTGAACATGACGAGAGTGCGTTGTTATAATTATGTGCGATTAATTTGCTTGTGAAACAGATTCACTAGCTCATGTAGTGATGTACTACCTATGTGGTGGTTTTGTGTTATTTTATTTCAAAACAATATTTTACTAAAGGGTTATTTCCACATAGCGATGTTCATAATTGTTTTGTCTTTATATTGTGTAGTTCCTGGTTTTGGTTTGTTTGGTTTGCAAGTTTTACAATATAAATTATTTATCTATACTGTATTATTCATATATCTATATATCTTTGTTGGGTATTAATTTATTCACGGTAACTTTATTTCACACACATACACACACAAACACAGCATACACTCTGACACATAATATATACACATACATTCAGTACGTGATCATCTAAACAGATAATTGAAACTGCCCATATTATATATAAATACTAGAAATGACAGTGGCAAAGGTCAATATAAGTATATTAATAATTTAGAGCACCCCCCTGGTCGACGCATCCCTGTGTTCTACCATCAGTAACCAACTTATCAACAACACCACAACAGCCTATACCAATAACATCACCACCACTATCACCATCATCATGTTACATCACCACCACTATCACCATAATCATGTTACATCACCACCACTATCACCATCCCCATGTTTAATCACCATCCCATGTTACATCACCACCACTATAATCGTCCCCATGTTACATCACCATCCCCATGTTACATCACCACCACTATCACCATCCCCATGTTACATCACCACCACTATCACCATCCCCATGTTACATCACCACCACTATAATCATCCCCATGTTACATCACCATCCCCATGTTACATCACCACCACTATCTCCATCCCCATGTTACATCCCCACCACTATCACCATGTAACATCACCACTACTATCACCATCCCCATGTTACATCACCACCACTATCACCATGTTACATCACGACCACTATAATCGTCCCCATGTTACATCACCACCACTATCACCATGTTACATCACCACCACTATAATCGTCCCCATGTTACATCACCATCCCCATGTTACATCACCACCAGTATCACCATCCCCATGTTACATCACCACCACTATAATCATCCCCATGTTACATCACCATCCCCATGTTACATCACCACCACTATAATCATCCCCATGTTACATCACCACCACTATCACCATCACCATGTTACATCACCACCACTATCACCATGTTAAATCACCACCACTATCACCATCCCCATGTTACATCACCACCACTATCACCATTGTCATGTTGGGCCCAAATTTGGCAAATGAGTTTCAATGCGGATAAATGTAAAGTACTCCATATCGGATACCTAAATGAGAAAGCAAACTATTCGATGAATGGCACTCAGCTTAAGAATGTAAACAGAGAAACCGATCTGGGAGTAACAATATCGAGTAACCTAAAACCGAGTCAACAATGTTCAGAAGTTGTTAAGAAGGCAAACAAAATAATTGGCTTTATAGGCAGGTCATTTGAGCATAAATCCAAAGAAGTTATCCTAACCCTTTACAATTCCTTAGTCCGCCCTCTTCTGGAATGCTGCGTTCAATCCTGGTGCCCTTATTACCAAAAAGATATAAACAAGCTAGAACGAGTTCAACGTAGAGTTACCAAAATGATACCTAGCCTAAAGAACAAACCATACGAAGAGCGTCTTAGAGAATTAAATATATTTCCATTAACCCAGCGCAGATTAAGAGGTGACTTAATTCAAGTGTTCAAAATCATCAAAGGCATCGACAATATGAACTGTAGTAAGTACTTCACTATCGACCAATCTAATTACACACGGGAAACAGTTGCAAAATTATTGGTAAATCTTTTAACTCGCACGAATCTAAGAATTTCTTCTTCAATCGAGTTGTCAACTTGTGGAATGGGCTTCCCCGAAACGTTATAGACTGCATCACCGTTGATTCATTTAAACTCCGCGTAGACAAATATCTCGCATCAAACCCGCGACTGACTGTGTTTGTAAATGAATAACTTTATTTTATCCCCCCCTCAGTTACTAACCCATCTGTCCTCTACTAACTTCCTAATCCTGCCACGGACATTAGTTCCAGGGCAGTAATTCCCTTTCCAATGTTCCCTTACTCACTCTAAACCACTGTTTGGACACTTGATCCTCAGTGTTTTGGAGGACAAGCAACCTAGAAGGGTCACTAGATCTGTTGTTGCTTGATTTCCTTTGTACTCCTTTGTACCATCCCCATGTTACATCACCACCACTATCACCATGTTACATCACCACCACTATAATCATCCCCATGTTACATCAACATCCCCATGTTACATCACCATCACCATGTTACATCACCACCACTATCACCATCCCCATGTTACATCACCACTACTATCACCATCCCCATGTTACATCACCACCACTATCACCATGTTACATCACCACCACTATCACCATGCTACATCACCACCACTATCACCATCCCCATGCTACATCACCACCACTATAATCGTCCCCATGTTACATCACCACCACCACCACTATCACCATCCCCATGTTGCATCACTACTACTATCACCATCCCCATGTTACCTCACCACCACTATCACCATGTTACAACACCACCACTATCACCATCCCCATGTTACACCACCACCACTATAATCATCCCCATGTTACATCACCATCACCATGTTACATCACCACCACTATCACCATCCCCATGTTACATCACCACCACTATCACCATGTTACATCACCACCACTATCACCATCCCCATGTTACATCACCACCACTATAATCATCCCCATGTTACATCACCATCCCCATGTTACATCATCACCACTATCACCATCCCCATGTTACATCACCACCACTATAATCATCCCCATGTTACATCACCACCACTATCACCATGTTACATCACCATCCCCAGGTTACATTACCACCACTATAATCATCACCATGTTACATCACCATCCCCATGTTACATCACCACCACTATAATCATCCCCATGTTACATCACCATCCCCATGTTACATCACCACCACTATTACCATCCCCATGTTACATCACCACCACTATAATCATCACCATGTTACATCACCATCCCCATGTTACATCACCACCACTATAATCATCACCATGTTACATCACCATCCCCATGTTACATTACCATCCCCATGTTACATCACCATCCCCATGTTACATTACCACCACTATAATCATCACCATGTTACATCACCATCCCCATGTTACATCACCACCACTATAATCATCCCCATGTTACATCACCATCCCCATGTTACATCACCATCCCCATGTTACATCACCATCCCCATGTTACATCACCATCCCCATGTTACATCACCACCACTATCACCATCCCCATGTTACATCCCCACCACTATAATCATCCCCATGTTACATCACCACTATCACCATCCCCATGTTACATCACCACCTATCACCATCCCCATGTTACATCACCACCACTATAATCATCCCCATGTTACATCACCACCACTATCACCATCCCCATGTTACATCACCACCACTATCACCATGTTACATCACCACCACTATCACCATCCCCATGTTACATCACCACCACTATCACGATCCCCATGTTACATCACCACCACTATAATCATCCCCATGTTACATCACCACTATCGCCATGTTACATCACTACTACTAACACCATCCCCATGTTACATCACCACCACTATCACCATGTTACATCACCACCACTATCACCATCCCCATGTTACATCACCACCACTATAATCATCCCCATGTTACATCACCATCTCCATGTTACATCACCACCACTATAATCATCCCCTTACATCACCACCACTATCACCATCCCCATGTTACTCACCACCACTATCTCCATGTTACATCACCACCACTATCACCATGTTACATCACCACCACTATAATCATCCCCATGTTAAATCACCATCCCCATGTTACATCACCACCACTATAATCATCCCCATGTTACATCACCACCACTATCACCATCCCCATGTTACATCACCATCACTATCTCCAACCCCATGTTACATCACCACCGCTATCACTATGTTACATCACTACTATCACCATCCCCATCTTACATCACCATCACCATGTTACATCACTACCACTATCACCATGTTACATCACCACCCTATCACCATCCCCATGTTACATCACCACCACTATCACCATGTTACATCACCACTACTATCACCATCCCCATGTTACATCACCACCACTATAATCATCCCCATGTTACATCACCACCACTATCAACCTCCCCATGTTACATCACTACCACTATCACCATGTTACATCACCACTACTATCACCATCCCCATGTTACATCACCACCACTATCACCATGTTACATCACCACTATCACCACCACTATAATCATCCCCATGTTAAATCATCACCACTATCACCATGTTACATCACCACTACTATCACCATCCCCATGTTACATCACCACCACTATCACCATGTTACACCACCACTACTATCACCATCCCCATGTTACATCACCACCACTATAATCATCCCCATGTTACATCACCACCACTATAATCATCCCCATGTTACATCACCACCACTATCACCATGTTACATCACCTTCACTATCACCATCCCCATGTTACATCACCACCACTATCACCATGTTACATCACCACTATCACCATCCCCATGTTACATCACCACCACTATCACCATCCCCATGTTACATCACCACCACTACCATCACCATGTTACATCACCACCACTATCACCATCGCCAGGGATAACGACCGAGGACCGATGATAGCCATGTATGTAAATGTAGATCCGACCAGCACCAAAAATTTGATTAAAGAACGTTCTGTGAGTTCTAAAACTGCAACTTTAAAGGTTTTCTATGCAAACGCTCGTAGCATACGCAATAAATTTTCAGATTTAGAGGAACTAGTGTTTACTGAAAATTATGATGTAATTGGTATAACAGAATCTTGGTTCAATACAGTAGATAGAGACTTTTTAGCAGAGTATTCACTTCCCGGTTATGTAATGTTTGAGAAAAGCCGAATAAATAAAAATGGAGGTGGCGTTTTATTTTATATCAAAGAAAGTCTTAACCCGACCCTCTTGTCAAAACCTAAAATTGTGAACGTCGACACATCTTTTGTGCTAATAAAGAATAATAAAGGTACAAAAATAATACTTGCATTAATATACAGACCTCCAGCTCAATCAGTGCAAACTGACCGAGAAATTTATGAACAAATTGCAGATGTAAGTAACTCACAAGATACCGTATTTTTGGGCGACTTTAATTTACCTGTGACCAAGTGGGGCGATACTCTTACTTCACACTCCGGACATGACTTGTATACGAACTTGCAAGAGAGTTCGCTTTATCAATTTGTTCGAACACCGACCCGTGGTAATAACGTTCTTGACATTGTACTTGCAACAAAAGAAGAATTAATATAGAATTTGAATGTTGGTGATGAATTCAGTAACAGCGACCATCGTACGATAACTTTCACTTTAAACTTTACTAGTAACGAACCAAATAGTAGCATCGAAAAAGTCCCTAATTTCAAGAAAGCAAACTTTTATAAACTTAGAGCTATGTTTAAAGAAACTGACTGGAGCTTTTTAATTAACAATAACGACATAAATACATCTTGGAAGTTATTCGAAACCACTTACCTAAAAGCAGTGCAAGACTGCATACCATCGAAAATATGGCATCCAGGCCATAATAATAAGCCCAAATGGTGGAATAAAGATATTTCAAACTGCCTGCTTGCTAAAAAATTTGCTAACGATAGATTAAAATCCTCACAAAATGACGAAGAACGGGTGAAATTTGTAGAGCTACGACGCAAAGCCAAAAAGTTAATTAAGCAAAGTAAAAAGACCCTAGAGTTACATATTGCGAATCAAAGTAAAACAAACCCGAAAGAATTCTATAGTTATATCAGAAAGAAAAAAGTAGTTACTTCAACTGTTGGACCGTTAGTCGATGAAAATGGAGAATACACCAAAGACGAAGTACAAATGAGGAATGCCCTCAATACCTTCTTTGCATAAGTTTTTACAACAGAAGACCTCAGTGATATCCCTACACCATCGCCGATTCAGATTGATAATTCAGATGTTCTAAGCAATATCACCATTACAGAGAGAGAAGTATTGAATTGTTTAGATAAACTCAAGGTAAATAAAATGCCTGGACCTGATACAATCTCGCCTAGAGTTCTAAAGGAAGCTAAGGATGAGCTCTCCAAACCACTGACATTACAATTCAATAAATCCTTGCAGTCTGGAACTATGCCTGATCAGTGGAAGATAGCCAACGTAACACCGATATTAAAAAAAGGCAGCAAATCCCTACCCAGTAACTATCGTCCAATTAGCTTAACCTCAGTTGTATGTAAAATGCTATAAACGGTCATAAGAGACAGACTCATAAATCACTTAGAGGAAAATAACATACTTAAAGATACTCAACACGGCTTTCGTAAAAAACGTTCCTGTTTAACAAACCTCTTAGACTTCTTTCACGATATCCTCAACCTCTACGTTGAGAGTAAAGCTGTAGATATTATATACCTTGATTTTCAAAAGGCCTTTGACAAAGTTCCCCACAAACGTTTACTGCTAAAACTAAAAGCGCATGGAATACAAGACAGTGTGTTGAAATTGGATAGAAAATTGGCTCAGCGACAGAAAGCAAAGAGTAGTCATAAACGGTAAGGCATCTATATGGACCAATGTAAGTAGCGGGGTACCCCAGGGATCGGTACTAGGACCAATTCTCTTTCTAATTTACATCAACGACATAGATGAGGGTCTCGCCTGTACAATCCCTAAATTTGCTGACGATACAAAAATTGCAAATAGCGTACTCTCAAAAGATCAAGTTGACGATATGCAACACAATCTAGATAAATTGTCACATTGGGCCCAAATTTGGCAAATGAGTTTCAATGCGGATAAATGTAAAGTACTACATATCGGATACCTAAATGAGAAAGCAAACTATTCGATGAATGGCACTCAGCTTAAGAATGTAAACAGAGAAACCGATCTGGGAGTAATAATATCGAGTAACCTAAAACCGAGTCAACAATGTTCAGAAGTTGTTAAGAAGGCAAACAAAATAATTGGCTTTATAGGCAGGTCATTTGAGCATAAATCCAAAGACGTTATCCTAACCCTTTACAATTCCTTAGTCCGACCTCTTCTGGAATACTGCATTCAATGCTGGTGCCCTTATTACCAAAAAGACATAAACAAGCTAGAACGAGTTCAACGTAGAGTTACCAAAATGATACCTAGCCTAAAGAACAAACCATACGAAGAGCGTCTTAGAGAATTAAATCTATTTCCTTTAACCCAGCGCAGATTAAGAGGTGACTTAATTCAAGTGTTCAAAATCATCAAAGGCATCGACAATATGAACTGTAGTAAGTACTTCACTCTTGACCAATCTAATTACACGAGGGGAAACGGTTGCAAAATTATTGGTAAATCTTTTAACTCACACGAATCTAAGAATTTCTTCTTCAATCGAGTTGTCAACTTGTGGAATGGGCTTCCCCGAGACGTTATAGACTGCAGCACCGTTGATTCATTTAAACTCCGCCTAGACAAATATCTCGCATCAAACCCGCGACTGACTGCGTTTGTAAATGAATAACTTTATTTTATCCTCCCCTCAGTTACTAACCCATATGTCCCCTACTAACTTCCTAGCCCTGCCACGGACATTAGTTCCAGGGCAGTAGTTCCCTTTCCAATGTTCCCTTACCCACTCTAAACCACTGTTTGGACACTTGATCCTCAGTGTTTTGGAGGACAATCAGCCTAGAAGGGTCACTAGATCTGTTGTTGCTTGATTTCCTTTGTACTCATTTGTACCATCCCCATGTTACATCACCACCAATATAATCATCCCCATGTTACATCACCACCACTATTACCATGTTAGATCACCACCACTATCACCATCCCCATGTTACATCACCACCACTATCACCATCCCCATGTTACATCACCACCACTATCACCATGTTACATCACCACTATCACCATGTTAATCACCACCACTATCACCATGTTACATCACCACTATCACCATGTTACATCACCACCACTATCACCATGTTACATCACCACTATCACCATGTTACATCACCACCACTATCACCATGTTACATCACCACTATCACCATCCCCATGTTACATCACCACCACTATAACCATGTTACATCACCACTATCACCATCCCCATGTTACATCACCACCACTATCACCATCCCCATGTTACATCACCACCACTATCACCATGTTACATCACCACTATCACCATGTTAAACACCACCACTATCACCATGTTACATCACCACTATCACCATGTTACATCACCACCACTATCACCATGTTACATCACCACTATCACCATGTTACATCACCACCACTATCACCATGTTACATCACCACTATCACCATCCCCATGTTACATCACCACCACTATAACCATGTTACATCAGCACTATCACCATCCCCATGTTACATCACCACCACTACCATCACCATAGTCAATCACCAATAACCCTCAACATCAGCATCATATTCTACAACTACAACAGTCTACCACTATCATCATCATCATCATCAAGGTAATTCATCACAACAAATACTATCATTATCTACCACCTCTTTGTTGTTCTGTCATCATCACCATCCCTACTGCCATACTTCTTAACCAGTAGCCCTCAACATCACTACCACCACTTTATATAACCACTGTCATCTCCACTACCCTCATCATCACCACCACCCCCACTACTACCATCCTGTCACTATCATCACCACCACTACCACCACCATCACCACCACCTTCCTCCTTCTCATCATCACCACTACCACCACCACCACCATCGTGTCACTATCACCACCATCACTATCATCACCACCCTCCTCCTCCTTATCATCACTACCACCACCACCACCACCCTCTTCATCCTTATCACCACTACCACTGTCATCACTATCACCACCATCATCATCATTTAACTATCACGAGTGATGCCTCCCAGCGGCACCCGTGCAAAAGTCACCCTAATTGGTGCCTACGCTCGATGATTTACATATATTTACATAAATACACTGACCACACAGACCTTACGATCCCAGCGAGGGGGTCAGGACTTAATTCTAGTAGAAACATCTAACCCGAGAGTGAGGGACAGTGTAAGGAAAGGATAGCAAAGAGGAAGGCTCTCTCCCCACCCTCCGTTCCCTCATGCAATGTCACACTTGCGAGTTTCAGGCTATAAGGAAGTTGGAGCCACAAACCTCGATATTAATAGGAAATGCAATAATAATGTAGGTTTCTGATGGCTAGAAAGTATGTTGATTTGTATTTCATGTGTTGAAAATATACTGCAAGCACATTTTAGTTGGTATTTCTGATAAATATCAATGTCTACAGTTCCAACTTCCTTTAGATCGAAACTCGCAAGTGGTCAATTGCCGTACATGAAGATAATTAGAAGTGAATAACCATGCAGATATTGGAAAACGTTGAAGGACAAGATAGAAATGGAAAGGAAATCGCATGCAAACCTGATGAGAGAGAGAGAGAGAGAGAGAGAGAGAGCGAGAGAGAGAGAGAGAGAGCATGGAGAAGGATCAGTATTTGACTGGAGAGATCATATTCACCCCACATCATATTTACTCTACTCATCAGACAACTTCTGAGGCCTTGATGTGATGCTACAGTAGAGTTAGTTCTCTCCTAATACTATATTATTTGTGTGTATTAATTTGCTAAATAATTATATTCTACACAAGTAGTCAAATAATCTATATTAACCTTTAAATGGTTAAGGGAACTTTCAGAGTATAGTGATGCCCAAATTGAAGGTTAATTTAAAATTGGAGTTGACAATGAGAAGCTTATTAGACTCCGTTTGATCTATGTTCATTATTTTACCTAACATAAGACATTTTATTCAGCGTAGAAAAAAAAAACTTTTTGAATGAAAGCATGGACTAAAATTATTGATGGTTTTGTTTAATGCTGTATATCTTTGAAAGTATTTAACTTGAACTACCGCCAGCTGAGTTGATTCGGCTCAATATTAAAGTGGCGGAATATTGGAGTTCATCGATGTGGAAAGCGGAAAGTGATTACTGAAGGAGGAAGGGTGAGAGAGAAGGGAGAGTAAGGGTGAAGGAGGAAGGATGAGAGAGAAGGGAGAGTAAGGGTGAGGGAGGGAGAAAGGAGGAAGGGTGAGAGAGAAGGGAATAATGGTGAAGGAGGAGGAAGGGTGAGAGAGAAGGGAGAGTAAGGGTTGAAGGAGGAAGGATGAGAGAGAAGGGTGAAAGAGGGAGGAAGGAGGAAGGGTGAGAGAGAAGGGAATAATGGTGAAGGAGGAGGAAGGGTGAGAGAGAGAAGGGAATAATAGTGAAGGAGGGAGGGTGGGTGAGAGATAAGGGTGAAGGAGGGAGGGTGGGTGCGAGAGAGAAGGGAATAAGGGTGAAGGGAGGAGGAAAGGTTGGAGTGAAGGGAGAATAAGGGTGAGGGAGGGAGGACGGGTGATAGAGCAGGGAGAGTAAGGGTGAGGGAGAGATTACTGAACGGTGCAGGACTAATGATGTGGTGAGGGAGGGGGGGGGGGGGGGGGGGGGGGGGGAGGGGGGGGGGGGGGGGGTTAGGGTAGAATTTCACTTAAGTTTTGTTTTGTTTCGGACCCCAAACTCCCTTACATGCTTAGCTCCATTATTTGTTAAATAATTTTACGACGTTTGCCACATTTGTTTGGCTTAGAGCCTATTAGACGATTCGACCAACAATTTTAAGACTTTTCGGGCCATTTAGGTTTAAATTTTCTCTTGGCGAGCGATGGCAAGCCTGTAATTTATGAGGAATTGGCCTATGGCCGGAACATTTTTCTACCAAATAATGTACACATTTATCTTGACTGTGGGCCTTGGGCGTAATTTAATTGAGATAGTCTTTATCCTTATAGTTCTTACAGATCCTTCCTAAATTCTATAAAATCGTCTAATAATAGCCAGAATAAACTGCTAAAATGCGTCATAATCTTCAAAGGGTTAATACCGGAAGTTATTTTGAAGGACCATCATTCCCAATAATAAATAAGCAAGACTACGATTCTTACCTTACTTTCATCACATTATAAGATGTTACACTATTTTGGTTCTGCTCTCTCTCTCTCTCTCTCTCTCTCTGTCTCTCTCTCTCAGACCTCCGTCTTAAATAATTTCCGAGATGATTAACTGATCACAGCTCGACCGTAAGGGGATCGATTTCGGCCGCCTGAGAGAGAGATAGAGAGAGAATAATAATTTTATCTTGCTCACTGTGAATACAGCATAGAACATAATTGTGGCAGTTTAAAATAAATACCCCCCCCCCCCCAAACCCCCCCCAAAAAACAACAACACACAAAAAACAAAAAACAAATAGCAAAATAATGACAATCAGTAATTGATTGTCATTATTATAACATACATATTTATCATTACATACCCATACACCACGCACTAATTTAATATGTATTATTCACATGTAAATAGCTTTACGTAAAACCTTTGTGTTATTATATATTATACCCTCTTCTGGAATACTGCGTTCAATGCTGGTGCCCTTATTACCAAAAAGACATAAACAAGCTAGAACGAGTTCAACGTAGAGTTATCAAAATGATACCTAGCCTAAAGAACAAACCATACGAAGAGCGTCTTAGAGAATTAAATCTATTTCCTTTAACCCAGCGCAGATTAAGAGGTGACTTAATTCAAGTGTTCAAAATCATCAAAGGCATCGACAATATGAACTGTAGTAAGTACTTCACTCTTGACCAATCTAATTACACGAGGGGAAACGGTTGCAAAATTATTGGTAAATCTTTTAACTCACACGAATCTAAGAATTTCTTCTTCAATCGAGTTGTCAACTTGTGGAATGGGCTTCCCCGAGACGTTATAGACTGCAGCACCGTTGATTCATTTAAACTCCGCCTAGACAAATATCTCGCATCAAACCCGCGACTGACTGCGTTTGTAAATTAATAACTTTATTTTATCCTCCCCTCAGTTACTAACCCATATGTCCCCTACTAACTTCTTAGTCCTGCCACGGACATTAGTTCCAGGGCAGTAGTTCCCTTTCCAATGTTCCCTTACCCACTCTAAACCACTGTTTGGACACTTGATCCTCAGTGTTTTGGAGGACAAGCAGCCTAGAAGGGTCACTAGACCTGTTGTTTCTTGATTTCCTTTGTACTCCTTTTTACTCCTTTGTACTCGTTTGAAACGTTTTATGTTGCCCACTTAAACTAACATACCGTTATGTACCATTTGTCTTAAATCAATATTTATCTCAGATGTTCATGGTTACATATATTAAACCATGGTCTCCTATACAGAACATACTATACTATGGTTTGTACAAACCCAACTCTACTGTTCAATAATCGATGTACACTTACTCACTTAGCGTATTTAAGTAAATTGAATATTTATTATATTTCACATTTGTTTTAATGTTGGCAAAACGAACTTTAGGAAATTTAACCAGAATGTTTTGTTTTGTTAAGCTTAGCGATTCAATAAACTTAGCCTTATTAGGCAGCCTCATGTAATAATTCATGTTTACAAAATATTATTCCCTGTACAGGGAGTAGAGAGAGAGAGAGAGAGAGAGAGAGAGAGAGAGAGAGAAGGGGGGGGGGAGGGCTAGAGGCACTAGGGCAAGGTCACGACACAACTCTCTCCCCCCCCCCTCTCTCTCTCTCTCTCTCTCTCTCCATCTATTTTAAAGGGAACGAACTGAGTGAAAATAAAGGTAGAGAGAGATCGATAGATCAGAACAGACAAATAAGATTTGGAAAGAGAATAATATCGATGGACAAATATGGAGATGTAAAGAAATAATGGGAAGAGAGAGAGAGAGAGAGAGAGAGAGAGAGAGAGAGAGAGAGAGAGAGAGAGAGAGACAGAGAGATAGGAGCAAGTTACATATTGACAGTGAGAAATGAAAGAGATATTAGGATCTATGTTTACCCCTTCCCCACTTGGCAACCAATCTATCAACATCGTGCTATTAATATAAATAACTAATGCTGAAAAATCGGGTTAGAGTATCGGCACCTAATTCAATATTCTATCTATAGTTAAACGTTGGGAGAGTTGAGGATGGCTTGATGGCTCATAACTTATAAAGTGATGAATCTATGAATAGTAATAGTATTAGGAGGAGGAGGGGGAGAGGAATTTGAGATGAGGATGATGTGAAGGAGGCTAAGCATACAATGTATACACATATATATAAACACAGATACAGTATATGGACAGAAACAAGCAAGTATACAGCTTAGACAGATACTACGATAGGCAGATATTGCGATGGACAGATGCAGGCATATATTTATTAGTGGCCCCTCCATCATTGACGAACATGCCTATTACATAAGGCATCCTCTTCAAACACTAATTCGCCGTAGTTTGAATCTACCGCGCAGAGCATTTAAAATCTGAGGAGCCTTCATCATGAGCGCACGCGACCTCACTCATGGCTTCAGTCATTATGAATTGGGTTCTCACTACGAAAAAGCTTCGTAAACAATAAAAACAAAAACAAAATAAGAATAACTATCCAATAAGCTTTCCATCATATCGTGGATGTACTTGTGTGGATCTTTGACCAGATGCTGATTCAGGCGTCATTCTTCCTTCTCTGCTCTGCGATCAGCCGGCCCGGACGTGTCTCTCCACGCTCCGCTGGTTCCGCATTTGCTGCGTCCCTAGTGAGTTTTTTCTCATTTGTTTACTCCGGGATGTATCGAGTAAGGTTAGGATATGCGTAGCAGGAGTGTCCTGGGCTGGTTGCCCACAGTGCAGTGTATTTTGGGTCGTGTGTTTGGGGCATCTATTTCGGATGTACCCTCGTGGTCCTGTTGTGGACAGGTAAAATTTTTTTTTTTTTTTTTCATAGTTGAGTTAGCTTGTGATGCAGGCGGCTTTCATTACGCGATTAATTCTGCTGCCTTTTATCTTTCTGATGAGGTAGCGTTGCTTTGCTGACGTTCCCAGCATATTTTTCTTCACTTAGTGAAGTTTTTTCTGGGTCCCGAGTCGGTCTTCCCTTGGTCGGAAGTTTTTACTACAGTGGTGTGTTGGCGGTGATTCCTGTTGTTATATTTCCAGTGTTTTTTGTTTATATCTCAACAGTTCTTGTGCCGTTTGCTTAGGCCTAGCCAGCCGCTCGTAGCTTTGCCACATGTACAAGTGTTATTGATTTATTTTATAAATATGTCCTACTGTGTCATGTGTATCCGGGTTTAGTTGTGTATTGGCTAATTCCACGGACTATGTTTGTTTCCTGGTTTAGTTGTGTATTGGCTAATTCCACGGATTAGATTTGTGGTCCCTAGGTTAGTCGTGCTTTGGCTATCTTTCGGGTCCTATGTGCGTTCAGATGGTGTCTGTTCGGGGTGGGTTACTTTCCGGCGGGGTTTTCTCGGTTTCACCATGAAAACTCCGGCCGTGAGCCGTGTTTGGCCACGCGTGGTTTCAAAACAGGCTGGTGTCCCCGGCGAGTTGGTGTCTGTGGCTCTCCAAGACTGCGTCTCTGTGTTGGTGCCTGTTTCAGGCTCCCTATGATTCCCGGCGGATTGGTGGTACCCATCTAACATTGTTCATGCGGACATATGTTATGTAGTTTTTCTACCCGGTTTTACAAACCAAAGGAAAAACCCTAGCTGTTGTTGTGGGCTTTCCTCCCCGGCGATCTTTTACAAAGAAGTGGGGATAGGAACTTATGGGGTTAACGTTTAAGACATCAGATCTCACCCGGCGGGTGTACCTTGTTAAGGGGGATGAACGAATTGGTAATTCAGTTTAGTTAACCGGTCCATTTTAGTGATACTATAGGTATCGCCGCCCTCACTCTTACGGCGATCGAAGGCTCAATTAGGGTTAACGTATTTTTTCATAAGTTGGCCACACCCGGCGGGTGCTCCTGGGAGGGGGAAATACAGAATTTACAATTCAAGCTAGTTACCCAATTAATTGAGAGATACGGCTCTGTATCGCCGCCTTCACCATACGGCGATCTATGTGACAATTCATTAGAAGTCAGGTCTCGTATCAGCCTGCCCTGTGTTAATCTGCTAGATACTTCAGGGGCCGGCGTCTTTGTGGGGGGTTGTTTTCAAAATTGAATCTTGTAACAGT
Organism: Paralithodes platypus; assembly: GCA_032716605.1. NCBI lineage: Eukaryota > Metazoa > Arthropoda > Malacostraca > Decapoda > Lithodidae > Paralithodes > Paralithodes platypus. Next base: position 33,732,132 of record CM064543.1, on the reverse strand, counting down.
CACCGCCAGAAAGACTTTATAAACGCCATACTGGTCTTTTATATTATGTCAGAGGGTATTCTTAAAACTTTCTTAAAGACATGTCTAGATATTCGGATATCTTTATAAGAACCCCGCCGCGTAACGAGCTGTAATCATTGTGGAATTACGCCTCGTTATCCGGCGGGTTATGAACACTTGTATGCGTTCATTTTGGGTTAACCTTATGATCATTAATTCCTGGAAATTTTCCTTTTTTTCCAGGGCTGGGCCCAGGCGGACCAATACAGACCCTGCAGTAAGTTCCCACCAGTCTCTGTCATGGCTACCTTTGCCCCGGTTTTTGCTTTATGCATTAATCCAACCTGTGCCGGTGTCCCTCTTTTTGCGCACACTCTTTGTATCAGGTGTGTTAAATGTCTAGACCGTTCAAGAGGTCTGTGGGTGATGCGCAACTGTTCCTTTTGCTCCCAACTAAGTGTCAAAGTCCTCCAAGATAATGATAAGACCGCAGCGGTCGCCTTACGAGAAGTTCGGCAACAAATGTCAGGCTATACTACGATTGTGGCTCATAAGTCACTTCAATGTGACAACGTCCCTCTTTGGGATAGGCTTCTTCTTGAGCACCCTCCCCCTAATAAACGTTCCTCTCGAGTAACTAGTCATAAGCCGGCAGAGACTGGACAGGGTTCTGTGTCATCTCCTGCCCCTGCTACTTCGAAACGTCACCGTGAGCCTACACCCCCGGCGGCAGTCTCCTCGTCTCCGGCGAGATCTAGGTCTAGGTCACCCCTTAGACGCCAGCCACCCAGTCTTGCTTCTTCACCATCGAGTAAGAGGAGTAAGACAGAAAGTTCCACCAGGGGTCACGGCGATAAATCCTCCAAATCAAAGAGTAGTTCACGGTCACACCGCAGCCATAAATCTTCAAAAAAGGATTCCCATGATAGAAAGGCCTCCTGACACTCACCTGTTTCTAGTGCTTCTCGTCATACCTCTACCCCAGACAGTGTTTGTGTTCGGTCTCAAGGGTCCACTGTAGTACCTGTACCTAAAGATGATTTACCCGTTAACATTTTAACCCTGGAGTTGGAGGGTTCAGAGGACTCAGTGGTTGAGAGTGTTTCAGACTCCCACGGGAGTATAGGCCAAGGCCTAGGTGTTTGGCGATATTCTCGTCTGGGGCCTGACCACCCACTTCCGGCTCAAACTATTCACACAGTGGCTGACGTCCACCGGGACGCGGCGATCCCTTCCTCTATTCCTAACTTATCTTGGCAACAAGATGGTACCCCAGCTTCGGCGGGATCTTCTCAGGAGGAACAGGATGACAAAGACGAGGTTTCAATGATATCGGATATGGAAGGGCAAGAGTCAGGTTCAGGCTTCGATGCCGCACAAGATCTTAAGGTTTCACCAGTGAGTACATCATCAAATCAATTTGTCACTGCACAGGAAATTGATGGGCTACTTGATAATGCTTTATCTAGATTTTTTGACCAACAGCAGGAAACTCCCACAGTGGACTTGGGAACTCCCACGACAAGCTCTACGGTACAGCCTCTGATGACTTCTATTGCTTTGTCTCAGATCCCTCACCCCCCCCCTCTATGTCACCATCGGTGGTTACTAGGCCTGCTACGGCGGCATTGACCACTTCGAATGTAAGGGTTATAACGGATGTCAATCCGCCCCCTCTAGACAGAGCGCCTCTCAAAAAGGTAGCTATGCCCTTGCTTTACGGACCAGACGAGTCATGGGTCCTTTTGACCCCCACTAATCCAGAGCTAGCCCAACCTACCTTGTCAGGGGAGCTCCCAGTGCCGCGTGAGTGGGTCATGCAGGGCAATAAATCTAAGAAATTAAGGGCCTTGGATGCTTTGGGGAATGTGCTAGATGTCAACATCAAGGCTATACCTAGTTATTATCACCAGGACTATTTTGTTTATACTGCTAAGCCTGCTTTACCCCCTGCCTCAGCTTCAAGATTGTTTTCTGACTGGTCTAAGCATGATGGGTTTAATGACATTAAGACACTGTCGGCTCTCACTCCAGAACTCGATTTGCAAACCGTCACAGACGCGGCAGCTAATCCAGTCTTGAAGGTGGGGCAGTTGGGTCCAGGACATTGGTTGGAATGGGAGACAGAGGCTCAAAACTTTGCGACCACATTTACTTCCAAAACTTCCCACCAGATCCCTCAAGATACTCATTCTTGGTTCTCCATGCCAGTGTGTTCTGCCGGCGGAGTCCCTTCAGCTTTGTTTGCTTTCTTAGCTGCCCCTAAAATTAATCTTTGTGAGCTAAAAGACCCTTTCACTACCCCTACCCCGACTCACCTAGACCGTGAATTTAGGCTACGGGGGAAAGCTTTTCGCCTGTTCTCTCAATACATAGTGTCTCAACAGGTAGCTAAATCTTTGCTCCGGTCCACTCAGGCAATCGCAGACGCGGATGCCAGACGTTCGGTTGAATTGTCCCGGCGACTGCTTCTTCAGTCGTCAATCCAATCATTAGGTGACGTACGCACTGCCTTGCTTGAGGCGGTACGAGCGAGACAAGATCTTAGAATATCCTTAGTCCGCAAACTGCCTGATCGCATTGCGAATCAGGTGGTCATGTCACCAGTACTCACTCCCTCTTTAATGTCCCCTGAAGTGTGGCGAACGGTTTTTAATATGGCTCAGGCCGTTAAACACAGTCCCACCCCTTCTAAGAAACCTGCCTTTAACTTCCCCATACCCAGGCCAGTCGCTAAAGCTCAGCTGGGGGGATCTAAGCCCTTTCTTCCACCTAAGTCCTCCTCCACTCAAGGTCAGTTCAGGCATAGACAGGGTAGGTTTTCAGGTCAGAAAGGACGCGGCTATAATAAGCCAGGTCAGGGCCCGTCTTCTGCCAACGCCAGCCAGCCGGCGAAGTGTCCACCACCGCCAACTCCACCACCATAAAAAAACTAAGGTCTCTCTCACTCCCGGTGCCAGTAGTAAGGCCGGCGGATCCGAGGGTAGTACAGCCGGCGAACCCTGGTCTGCTAACTGGGTCGTTCCGAACGTGTCACAAAGCATGGCCGGTAAACACTTGGGCACGGATGGTGGCACGCAAGGGCATCACTTGACAGTGGCTCCGGCGACCTCGCTTACGTCAGCCGACAACGGCGAATTTTGTTTCTTTAGAGGTGGAGTCACTGGTCCAGGAAATGATTGCCAAGAATGTCATCATCCCGGTCCCCCAAATTACCCTGTATTCACGTCCAAGCTATTTTTGGTTCCCAAAAGGGACAGTGTTCAGATGAGACCGGTCGTCGACCTGTCTTATCTGAACCTTCACATTCACAACGAGTCATTCCGAATGTTAACAGTACACCAAATCAGGCTAACACTTCCGCCGGGAGGTTGGATGTGTTCCCTAGACCTGACAGACGCTTATTGGCACGTATCGGTCAACAAAAGATTTCAAAGGTTTCTGGCCTTACGGATCAGGCACCAATTTTTTTTTTTTCAGAGGATGCCATTCGGTTTGAACCTGGCACCTCGACTATTCACGAAATTAGTCCGGCAAGCCCTGATGCCGTTGTTAAAGCAAGGAATCAGAGTTCTGTGGTACCTAGACGACTGGCTGGTGGTGGCAGAGACAGAGCAATTATGCATCAAACATGTCAACATACTTTTAACTCATGTCAAAGCTCTAGGGTTCAAGGTAAATCTGGTAAAGTCAAACCTTGTCCCCTCACGAGTAATTCAGTGGATAGGGCTGGTTTGGGACAGAGCTGCTCTCACTCTGAGTCAGAGTGTGGACAATCGCAACAGGTTTCGCAGGAAACTGTTGATGTTTCTTCACAGTCTGACTACGACACGGAGGGTCTGGGAGTCTCTGGTCGGCTCTCTCAACTGGATTCAATTAACTGTAATGTTGGGCCGGTTGAAAGTAAAACGGTTAATATTGGAAGGCAACAAATATTTCCCACTCTTACCGGCGGGAAAGTTATGGCCCATACCAAAATTAATCCACACCTTACTGGCGGTCTGGGCGAAGAGGGAAACGCTGCACTCAGTAATGTCATGGACCTCTCCTCCGCCGACGGTATGGGTAGACACGGATGCGTCAGGCACGATAGGTTGGGGATTTCAGTCAAACCAGGGGCACCAGGGTCAGGGGCTTTGGTCCCACTTAGAAATCTTCCACATCAATGTCAAAGAATTACTAGTCCCCTTGTATTTCCTTCAGGCTAATGGCTCTACTTTACGGGGCAAGTCGGTGGCCTTCAGAATGGACAATCTGAATGCAGTTCACTGTATTCAGAAACAGGGGTCAACGAGATCAAGGAAGTTGCTAAACGTGTCGGAAGAGATTTTTACTCTAGCCAACAGGCTAGACATTTATCTTAACGCATCTTATCTCCCAGGCGTAGCAAACGTCTGGGCAGACGCTCTGTCCCGGAGACAGAGCACGACAGTAGAATGGGAGCTCAAGCAACCCATTTTCAACCTAATGATTGCAGAGCTCTACCATCCACAAGTGGATCTGTTTGCGTCCGAGGGGACTCACAAACTCCCTCTATAGCTCACCCGCCAGACGGAAACGCCGGCAGGGGGGCCAGACGCCCTAGTGACAGACTGGAACAGATGGAGCTCCATCTATCTGTTTCCGCCGCCAGACGCGTCACTGATGTGCCACGTAGTGAACAAACTACGAGATTATCGAGGCTTAGTCTCGCTAATCGCGCCCCTGTGGCCGGCGCAGTTATGGTACCAGCAATTGAAGACGTGGTGCTCGCACCCGGTGTCGCTCCCGGTCGAGTATTTCCACTTAGACACGATTGGCAACCTAGCGACCTCGCTGACTTTTGCATTATGGACATTCAGGAGGCCAAGTGGCTAGCACCATATGGTAGAGATGTGACCAATAAATTAATCAATCAATATACTCAGTCTACGAAATGACAGTATCAATCACATTGGCAAGCCTTTACTTCTTGGATCATTAGAACAAAACAGACTGTGCCCTCAGTGGCGTTAGTATTTAATTATTTGAATTATCTGTTTGAGCAGAAACGTTTATCTGTGGTAACGTTAAAAAATCACTTAACTGCGATTAGAGTGCCCTTTTTAGACCTTACAGGTCTCTCCATACCGGTGGCGGAGGAAACAGGTTTTATGAGAGCATGTTTTAAACTCCGCCCACCTCCCCGTCAGCTCATGCCTACTTGGTCTCTGGACAAGGCATTGTCTTTACTTCACTCTCGTCTGTACTAAAATACTGTATATTTTGCATTACTTTTAAAAAAGGCTGTCTTCCTTTTGGCTTTGGCCACCGGGAACAGAGTGTCTGAGCTGGCGGCGATGAGCAACACACCTAATTGCCTTAGGTTTGGTAGACTTAATGAATGTATTCACATTGCACCTTCCCCGGGATTTGTAGCCAAGAATGAGCACAGTGCACACGTGTTTTCTGAGTTCACTGTGCCGGCGTTAAAAAGGGGAAAGGTGCACCATAATCTATGTCCAGTGCAAGCTCTAACCAAATATTTGAGAGTAGCTCCTCTAAACCCCCAAGGTGCTTTATGGGTAGCGAGTACGGGCAAACGCTTACTGAAACGGAGGTTAGCTTCTCTTCTGGTCGAAGTCATTAAAGAGAGTAATCCCGGCGTTGTGGGTAGGGCCCACGATTTACTCAAATGGGCAGCCTCTTTACGTTTCTTGAAGAACTTTTCAGTTGAAGATATTTCGTCCCCACAGTTGTGGGTGTCTAATCATACGTTTTTGACTAGATACTTGTCAGTTGCTCTAGACAAACCTTCCTTACCATGTATAGCTTTAAGGCAGAGGGTCTAGGTGGCCCTTCAGTCACTTTTGTTTACTTTCAAAGGGAAAAGGAGGGGGGGGGGGTGCAGTCAGTGTAACATAGGACACCCTAGACCCCGCCGGAGTGTAAGAGCTGTGAGACAAATTATGGATAATGTGATATGAAAATTTATCTGTTCTATTCAGGGCGAGAAATTGTGCTAGTACATTGTTAGTACAAACAACAGTGTTGTTATAGTAGTTTTAGCTGTGAAAGCAATTTAGTTTAAACAGTGGAGATCGTTTGTAAAACATTTCCACGAATATTATGGGGTTTATTATGTGCACATGTAAACTTATAACTTGTTAATTTTGTCACCACTCGTTGAGTGGGGTGCCTTTGTAACTACAGATCTGTTCACAGAATCTCCAGAGTTACCCTTTTTTGTCAAGCAGGCTTCTTTGAAGCACGCACCTGCTTGAACCCCTTTTTTGTATATATATGGGCTGCGCCATGTTTAAATATATTTTCGAAGTAAGAATACTATGTGGTTGTTTGATTATCTGCTTTTCTAGTTATGATATGATTACGAATGTCCCCCTCCAGTCTTAGAAATCAGGCATGTTCGTCAATGATGGAGGGGCCACTAATAAATTATAGGTTTGACTCCTGTAAGGAGATAAAGAAAACCTAATATTTAGTAGTGGCCCCGTAATCATTGACGACTGGGGCCCTCCCGACCATCCCCTTCCCATTCGTTGATGTATTAAGGATTTTGGTTTACTTGATATGTCAGTGAAGGAAGAATGACGCCTGAATCAGCGTCTGGTCAAAGATCCACACAAGTACATCCACGATATGATGGAAAGCTTATTGGATAGTTATTCTTATTTTTGTTTTGTTTTTATTGTTTACCAAGTTTTTTCGTAGTTAGAACCCAATTCATAATGACTGAAGCCATGAGTCAGGTCGCGTGCGCTCATGATGAAGGCTCCTCAGATTTTAAATGCTCTGCGCGGTAGATTCAAACTACGGCGAATTAGTGTTTGAAGAGGATGCCTTATGTAATAGGCATGTTCGTCAATGATTACGGGGCCACTACTAAATATTAGGTTTTCTTTATCTCCTAACAGGAGTAAAACCTATAATATAGACAAATATGCATATAAATATATAAATAGTTTAGTAAATATATATATATATATATAGATTAATGCCTGATGAATCCGCTACACCCTGATTGCACTATGTCCCGCTTTAGACAATCTCGCAGTGCAAGAGCCACCACAGTTGTAGCGGAAATCCAGATGTTTGTTTTTATTCATTTTGGCACTATGAACAATTTTGGTCTAAGTATTCAATGTCATGGAGGCAACCGTTTAGGAGGAGTAGTGCGTCAAAGCTTCTGGAGATAACAAAACTCAATTCAGCAAAACACAGCCCTCTTTACAGCGGAGTCAGGAAAACAGTTGTACACCCCCCCCCCCCATATATATATATATATATATATATATATATATATATATATACACTTATTATACAGTATATATATATATACCGGTATATATATATATATATATATATATATATATATATATAGTATATATAAAAAGATGTAGAAGTAAAAAACTAAAGTATTAAAGTAAACTGTAAAGGAAGGAGCTATTTTAAGACTAAGCCAACAGCCTCCCTCTTCGCTATCAGGGAGCTCCACCCAACTCTTTTATAGGGAGAAATGTGTAATATTTGATTTATAAATTTTGACTGCCACCGTTATGTGTACCAGTACAAAATAAACATATATGGCTAAAGAAGATATGGACAGCGTATGTGAAGTGGCAATGATAAGTTTCCCTTTAATTGAATATTAAATTTTGTAGTGATAAACCCATTTCACTCTTTCAGTTACATGGCGGTTTTAGTTTAATTCTTGTTGACATTAGACGATATCGAACAGCTTAGGAAGGACATCTAGTTTTCAAAGGGATAACCTATATTTCAATCTACACTTTGATTCCCACAGATCCCTCCTAAGCTATAATTATACAACCTCCTAATAATAGTGTGAATAACATAATATAACTGGCCATGTTATATACCTCTCCCTGGGTAATTAATTCTGGCTACTACTAATCGATTCCATTCAGCTTAGGAAGGATCTCTAGCAATTATAAGGCTTTCAACTATAGCAATCAACCTTTTTAACTACTGGAGATCCTTCCTAGTCTGCATAAAATCGTCTAAATATAGCTAGACTAAATACAACATACGTCGCCGGTACAGAAGGGGGTAATAATGTGCAAACAAGGTAATTACAGTATTCATGATAATCAATCCATTTAGAGGTATATTGATGGTAATATAGCCAGCTAATACAAGGATAACAAGGTAAACCACTATCCATATACCCAATTATTTCATGATTATACTACTTTCATTACCCAGACGGTATTGTGCAGCATATTTCATGGTTATACTACTTTCATTACCCAGACGGTATTGTGCAGCATATTTCATGGTTATACTACTTTCATTACCCAGACGGTATTGTGCAGCATATTTCATGGTTATACTACTTTCATTACCCAGACGGTATTGTGCAGCATATTTCATGGTTATACTACTTTCATTACCCAGACGGTATTGTGCAGCATATTTCTGGTTATACTACTTTCATTACCCAGACGGTATTGTGCAGCATATTTCATGGTTATACTACTTTCATTACCCAGACGGTATTGTGCAGCATATTTCATGGTTATACTACTTTCATTACCCAGACGGTATTGTGCAGCATATTTCATGGTTACTACTTTCATTACCCAGACGGTATTGTGCAGCATATTTCATGGTTATACTACTTTCATTACCCAGACGGTATTGTGCAGCATATTTCATGGTTACACTACTTTCATTACCCAGACGGTATTGTGCAGCATATTTCATGGTTACACTACTTTCATTACCCAGACGGTATTGTGCAGCATATTTCATGGTTATACTACTTTCATTACCCAGACGGTATTGTGCAGCATATTTCATGGTTATACTACTTTCATTACCCAGACGGTATTGTGCAGCATATTTCATGGTTTATACTACTTTCATTACCCAGACGGTATTGTGCAGCATATTTCATGGTTATACTACTTTCATTACCCAGACGGTATTGTGCAGCATATTTCATGGTTATACTACTTTCATTACCCAGACGGTATTGTGCAGCATATTTCATGGTTACACTACTTTCATTACCCAGACGGTATTGTGCAGCATATTTCATGGTTATACTACTTTCATTACCCAGACGGTATTGTGCAGCATATTTCATGGTTATACTACTTTCATTACCCAGACGGTATTGTGCAGCATATTTCATGGTTATACTACTTTCATTACCCAGACGGTATTGTGCAGCATATTTCATGGTTATACTACTTTCATTACCCAGACGGTATTGTGCAGCATATTTCATGGTTATACTACTTTCATTACCCAGACGGTATTGTGCAGCATATTTCATGGTTATACTACTTTCATTACCCAGACGGTATTGTGCAGCATATTTCATGGTTATACTACTTTCATTACCCAGACGGTATTGTGCAGCATATTTCATGGTTATACTACTTTCATTACCCAGACGGTATTGTGCAGCATATTTCATGGTTACACTACTTTCATTACCCAGACGGTATTGTGCAGCATATTTCATGATTATACTACTTTCATTACCCAGACGGTATTGTGCAGCATATTTCATGACTATACTACTTTCATTACCCAGACGGTATTGTGCAGCATATTTCATGGTTATACTACTTTCATTACCCAGACGGTATTGTGCAGCATATTTCATGACTATACTACTTTCATTACCCAGACGGTATTGTGCAGCATATTTCATGGTTATACTACTTTCATTACCCAGACGGTATTGTGCAGCATATTTCATGGTTATACTTTCATTACCCAGACGGTATTGTGCAGCATATTTCATGACTATACTACTTTCATTACCCAGACGGTATTGTGCAGCATATTTCATGGTTATACTACTTTCATTACCCAGACGGTATTGTGCAGCATATTTCATGGTTATACTACTTTCATTACCCAGACGGTATTGTGCAGTATATTTCATGGTTATACTACTTTCATTACCCAGACGGTATTGTGCAGCATATTTCATGGTTATACTACTTTCATTACCCAGACGGTATTGTGCAGCATATTTCATGATTACACTACTTTCATTACCCAGACGGTATTGTGCAGCATATTTCATGATTACACTACTTTCATTACCCAGACGGTATTGTGCAGCATATTTCATGGTTATACTACTTTCATTACCCAGACGGTATTGTGCAGCATATTTCATGATTATACTACTTTCATTACCCAGACGGTATTGTGCAGCATATTTCATGGTTACACTACTTTCATTACCCAGACGGTATTGTGCAGCATATTTCATGGTTACACTACTTTCATTACCCAGACGGTATTGTGCAGCATAATTCAATGGTTTAAGGAAGGGGTTTAGTTTGCTCTCTAAACCTCTATCAAACTTCAAAAAACACCCACAAGACCCCATTTCGGTATAAATGTGTACTTTTTTCGGTAGAAAAAGTCCCGGCCGAAGGCCGATTCCTCTTCAAATACAGGCTCGCTAGCGCTCGCCAGGAAAAAAATTGACACCTAAATGGCACGAAAGGTCTTAATATTGGCAAACAAATGGGGCAAAAAGTCTGAAAATCGACAAACTAATGGGGCGAATGTCTTGAAATCTCATAACTAATAGAGCTAAACATGAGGGAGGAGGAGGACTCGAAAAACCAACTGCCTCCCCTTACGTTTTTACAGTGCAGTGTTGCAATGTTCATTAGGTATTAAGGTTATAAGACATAACATAAAATATAACTGGATATAATTGATAGTCATTTGTCCTTGATTTTGTTGTATATACCTTTATCCTTATATTAGATGGGTTTAACACAACCAGAATATCTTAAGGGGCTAGTGCTTGTTTGTTGGGGGCTACTTACTAATTTATTTATTTAACACAACCAGAATATCTTAAGGGGCTAGTGCTTGTTTGTTGGGGCTACTTACTAATTTATTTATTTAACACAACCAGAATATCTTAAGGGGCTAGTGCTTGTTTGTTGGGGCTACTTACTAATTTAACACAACCAGAATATCTTAAGGGGCTAGTGCTTGTTTGTTGGGGCTACTTACTAATTTATTTATTTAACACAACCAGAATATCTTAAGGGGCTAGTGCTTGTTTGTTGGGGCTACTTACTAATTTATTTATTTAATTTTGAATTTCCTCGTTAGACCTCCATCAAGCTTAACAAAACACCAGCTATAACCCCATTCAAGATATATTTTTAAATTTTTGGTAGAAAAATTTCCCGGCCGATGGCCGGTTCCTTAAAAAATTACAGACTCACTATCGCTCGCTAGGAAAAAATCGAAACCTTAAGGGCACGAAAGGTCTTAATATTGACAAAGTGATGAGGCGAAAGGTCTCAAAATCACCAAACTAACGGAACGAAAGTCTTGAAATCTCAAAACGAATATGCTAAACATGAGGGAGAAAGGGGTCCAGAAAAAGCGAGTAGAACCCCCTTAAGGGAAATATACAAAACTACTATGTCTCTGTGAAATAAAAATACCAGACATTTATTACTAACAACATATTCCGGTACACAATCTCTGTAATAGCCGAGGAATGATTCTGAGGACATGACAGTTTACCCTCGGCTGAAAATATAACGACTCTAGTGGTGTACAAGATGGCGACCAATGTGGAACAATTGGGACCCGCTGCCTCTGTTGACTTTTGCCCGGCGATCCAACCCATGAATATAACCCGGTATCTTATGAGCCACCCTCTATATTATCTCTACCCAGATGCGGCACTTGGTTCTTTTGCTCACAAGTCAATGTAACTAGCTTAAGGGGGATGCTTGGTTTTCCTACCCCCATCCCCCCGTCTCCCTCATGCTTAGCCCCATGAGTTTTCAGATTTTAAGACGTTCGCCCCATTAGTTAGGCGATTTTGATATTTTTCGCCCCATTTTTTTGCCAATATTATAACCTTTCGTGCAATTTAGGTGTCGATTTTTTTCCTGTCAAGCGAAAGCGAGCCTCTATTTTAGGAGGAACCGGCTTTCGGCCGGAACATTTTTCTACCGAAAAATTTACAAATTCATCTCGGAGGGATCTAGGGGGTGTTCTTTAAGCTTGATAGAAGTCTAGGGAGCAAACAAAAATCCTCCCTTAAGATGGGGTATGATTCAATTTCTCGCAAGCTTAGAAAAACGAGCTATAGGACCCTTAACGAACGATATTGTAATCCAAGCGGTATACGTACTTAATCAATATTGTAATTCAAGCGGTATACGTACTTAATCAATATTGTAATCCAAGCGGTATACGTAGTAAATCGATATTGTAATCCAAGCGGTATACGTACTTAATCAATATTGTAATTCAAGAGGTATACGTACTTAATCAATATTGTAATCCAAGCGGTATACGTACTTAATCAATATTGTAATCCAAGCGGTATACGTACTTAATCAATATTGTAATTCAAGCGTATACGTACTTAATCGATATTGTAATCCAAGCGGTATACGTACTTAATCAATATTGTAATTCAAGCGTATACGTACTTAATCAATATTGTAATCCAAGCGGTATACGTACTTAATCAATATTGTAATTCAAGCGGTATACATACTTAATCAATATTGTAATCCAAGCGGTATACGTACTTAATCAATATTGTAATTCAAGCGTATACGTACTTAATCAATATTGTAATCCAAGCGGTATACGTACTTAATCAATATTGTAATTCAAGCGGTATACGTACTTAATCAATATTGTAATCCAAGCGGTATACGTACTTAATCAATATTGTAATCCAAGCGGTATACGTACTTAATCAATATTGTAATTCAAGCGTATACGTACTTAATCGATATTGTAATCCAAGCGGTATACGTACTTAATCAATATTGTAATTCAAGCGTATACGTACTTAATCAATATTGTAATCCAAGCGGTATACGTACTTAATCAATATTGTAATCCAAGCGGTATACGTACTTAATCAATATTGTAATCCAAGCGGTATACGTACTTAATCGATATTGTAATCCAAGCGGTATACGTACTTAATCAATATTGTAATCCCAGCGGTATACGTACTTAATCAATATTGTAATTCAAGCGTATACGTACTTAATCGATATTGTAATCCAAGCGGTATACGTACTTAATCAATATTGTAATGCAAGCGGTATACGTACTTAATCAATATTGTAATCCAAGCGGTATACGTACTTAATCAATATTGTAATCCAAGCGGTATACGGTATACGTACTTAATCAATATTGTAATTCAAGCGTATACGTACCGGGTACTTAATCAATATATCGCACCCTGACTTTAGCTTACCTAATTTGGATGACTCCAACCTTTTCAGTATCTATGTAAAATAGATATAAATAATATACCTATAATTTTTTCCAATACCATTAAAAGTTGATCTAACGTAACCTTAGGGAACTTAACCTGTTGTACTCCAAAATATTATCTACATAAAAGTAACATATCAATGTAACTGAACGGATATGAGATACGCTGGGTAGCCTCTTTTCCAATACATGAGAAGTCGGCGAATTCAATTAAACTCGCTATCAAGGAGATCTTTACCGAACTTTAATTTACTCCTTCCAGCGGCCATGTTCTATCTCTCTCTCTCTCTCTATCTTACTCTCTCTCTCTCTCTCTCTCTCTCTCTCCCACTCTCTCTCTCTCTCTCTTTATTTTATTTTTGTTTATGTGTATGAGGGATACAAAAGGCAAAACTGACTGTAACAAGTGTCTCTCTCAAAATTTAAAGAGTGACCGAGCAAAATCAAGGACGGTTGGTAGTCATCCTCAATGTGTTGTGTCTTCGGTGTATTGGAAAGAAGTGTGGTGTGTTTGTTTAGTGTAGTGAAATGAATAGGAGGAGAAGGTGTTTGTGAGAGCTAGCTGAATTACTCTGTGTGTAGGTGAGATACAAGCAGAAACAGTGAGGGAGGCCAAACAAATTATACAGGGATTCCAGCAACTCCTTATCAGGTAAAGCCTATTTATTTACACTGGTAAGGGAGATGGGCCGCGGGGAGGAGTCAATCAGGTTCGGTTAAGGAGGGATTGGTCGTTTTTCTGGCCCCCTTTCTCCCTCGTGTTTAGCCCCATGTGTTTTGAGATTATAATATAAGACGTTCGCCCTATTTAGTTTGGCGATTCTAAGACCTTTCACCCCATTTCGTTGTCAATTTTAGGACCTTTCGTGGCATTCAGGTGTCGATATTTTCCTGGCGTGCGATAGCGAGCTTGTAATTTTAGGAGGGCCAGGAAATGTTTCTACCGAAAAATGTACATATCTATCTTGAAGGGGGTCTAGGGAGTGCTTGTTAAAGCTTGATGGAGGTCTAGGGAAGTAACTTAAAAAAAAAAAAAAAAAAAAAAAATATATATATATATATATATATATATAAACCTTATCCCCTTAAGCCAGTTTATTTTATGATAGGTTAGGGTAAGTTGGGGTTAAATTAAGTTAGGCTGACGAATTTAAGTATTACCATATGTACAATGCTGGACACAAATAGTGGTTCTATCTTATTCCTATACCTTATTAACTACCTCTGCAATGCATATATTACGTAAATAATTCATAACAAAGATTCGCTTCAGCTCGAGATTGCTTCGATACTGTTGGGTAGCATCTGTGTCTTATAGAGGTACTGTACTGTACTCAGACGGTATTGTGCAGCATAATTTACGGGTTCGGCTCAATGGTTTAAGGAAGGGGTTTAGTTTGTCCTCTAAACCCCTATCAAGCTTAAAAAAACACCCACAAGACCCCCCTTCGATATAAATGTGAAAACATTTCGGTAGCAAAATGTCCCGGCCGAAGGCCGATTCCTCTTCAAATACAGGCTCGCTATCGCTCGCCAGTAAAAAAAATCGACATCTAAATGGCACGAAAGGCAAATATTGGCAAAGAAATGGGGCAAAAGGTCTGAACATCGTCAAACTAATGGGGCAAATGTCTTGAAATCTCATAACTAATAGAGCTAAACATGAGGGAGGAAAAACCAACTGCCTCCCCCTTAGAGCATAATAGCGACACACCCATTTGAATCAGTATCGAACGCATGCGAAACCATATAACGCCTTAGCATAGGCCAATTGCTTCAGAACATGGCTTTAAAGGTTCAAAGATTCGAATTAATGTAAGCTCATATACGCTGAGAACTGTACCACACCAAACCTTTCCCACTCAACTCGGATCTGGTATCTTTTGATATACACTATATTAAAACTTGTCACCTTTATATATCTACCTTCAGAATAGTTTCCAATAACAGTGCACCAAGTATCAAGTCTATCTATACTGTATACTCAGGACCAATCCCCACTTTTCCTATTTTATTTTTATTTTTTTTATTTTATTTTTTTTGAGGTGGCCGACTCAAGACAGAGCCAGAATAGGGACAACACAACAGAAAACAACGAACACACACAAACAAAATACAATATCACACACATCTAGGTCATCCAGGAGAAGACCCAGATACCAGGGTCACCAAGGTCCATCCAGAATAGAATATAGTTGGTGGTGAAAAGTTGACCATAAAAGCTCTCGTATGATACCCTTTTGGAGTGTATGAACTGCCCCAACTTGATGGTAAAAATATTGTTGCGTGGCTGAGCCTATGTTGACTTTAGCCTGGAAGGAGGCCATGAATAAAACCCTATACCTTATGAGGCGCCCGGAGCGATACTACGATACGGCACGACGAGGACGCCTTCTTTTATTACGCTCTCTCACACATACACACACACAACCACACACACACATACAACCACACACACACACACAACCCCCCCCCCCCCCCCCACACACACACACATACAAACTACCACACACAAACAAACAACCACACACACACACACTCAAACACACACACACACAATTTAACATGTACTACTAACATAATACATAAATCATTGTAAGTTACTCACAAATTTAGCGACCTGGAATCCCGTTAAGTAGACTCACCTGTGGAAAGGAAAGAGAGCATTAATAACAACGTACAATAACAATACCACCAATAACACACTCGTATTAACACCTGACCATTATATTTAGCTTGGGAGGGACCACTCAATACTAGGTTAAAGGGCTGCGTGCTGTAGGAGATAAATTTGTATATTTTTTGGTAGAAAAATATGTCTCGGCCGGTTCCTCCTAAATTAGAGGCTCGCTATGGAACGCCAGGAAATATTTGACACCTAAATGGCATGAAAGGTCTTAATATTGACAAACAATGGTGCAAAAGGTCTTAAAACCGCCAAATTACTGAGCCTAACGTCTTAAAATCTGAAAACTAATGGGACAAAACATGAGGGAGAAGGGTGGCCAGAAACAAACAGCAACCATCCCCCCTTAATCAGACAACGATATATATTTTTGTTTTTTATGTGATTGAGGGATGCAAAAGGCAGAACTGCCTATAGGGAGTGCCTCCCCCATAGTTGAAAGTGATAGGGCCAAAATCAAGTAACGTTCGAGCCAAAATGCCTGGACACACGGAGTTTGAAGCAATTTTAGTCATAGGAAGAGGGAAAGACTGATTCTGGGAGAGAGTTCCAGAGCTCAGCTGTTGAGTAGAAGAAAGTTTGAGAGTAATGTTTCACTCTTGGGTTGGAGAGTTGCACAGAGTAGGGGTGGGATTGAGTTGCAAGACGGGTACCACGTGCCCTACGTAAAGGAGGTGGTATACACTGGGAAAGCTCTGAGGAACACTGATTATTATTGTAGCGACAGAATAGCGAGAGAGATGCAACATTGCGGCGGAGAGAGAGATTGCAGAGAGTTGGTGAGTGGACGGGAGTTAATGATACGAAAGGCCTTCCTTTCAACTTTGTCTAGGAGAGCGGTGTGAGAGGAACCTCCCACACATGTGAACAATACTCAATACAAGGACGCGCTATGCCCCTGTACAGAGCAAGAAGCTGTGCAGGGGAAAAGAACCCCCTAAGGCGGTTGAGCACACCCAGCTTCTGGGAGGCTGCCTTAGCAAGACTGGTAATATGGTCCTTCCAACTGAGAGCAGAAGAAAAAGAGACACCAAGAATATTGAGAGAAGATGAAGGATTGATTTTTGTATTGTTGAAGAATAAGGGATAGTCCGATGGGAGTTCCGTACGGGTAGATAGATGGAGAAATTGGGTTTTGGAAGCATTAAAGGTAACAAGGTTTTCTCTGCCCCAATTGGAGATAGTATTTAAATCAGAATTTAAGAGTTCTATGGCTTCATTACGTTTGTCGTTGAGGGATTGCTGGCTGGGGCGTTCTGAAAAACTAATGGAGTAATGTAAGGTTGAGTCGTCTGCGTATGAATGGATGGGAATTTAGGTACAGTTGAGGAGATCATTTATAAAAATTAGAAAGAGAATATGAAATAGGACAGAGCCATGAGGAACACCGGAGTTTATAGGGTGAGGAAGTGAACAATGGCCGTCCACAACCGCGGCTATGGAATGGCCGGAAAGGAAATTAGAGACAAACGCACAGATGGAGAGATAGAAACCGAAGGAGGGTAGTTTAGAAATTAAAGATTTGTGCCAGACTCTATCGAAGGCTTTCGATATGTCTAGTGCAATAAAAAAAGTCTCACCGAAGTCCCGAAAGGAGGATGACCAAGAGTTAGTAAGATATGAAAGAAGATCACCAGTAGAGCGACCCGTAAGGAAGCCATACTGGCGATCTGAGAGGAGATTATGAGAAGAGAAATGCTTAAGAAATTTGGAAGCAAGAATAGTTTCAAAAACTTTAGAAAGACAAGAGATGAGAGCAATTGGACGATAGTTGGAGGGTTGAGAGCGGTCACCCTTCTTTGGGACAGGTTGAATGTGAGCAAGCTTCCAGCATGAAGGGAAAACGTTAGAGGATAGACAGAGACGAAAGAGTTTGCCTAGGTGGGGAGTCAGCACGGAAGCACAGTTTTTAAGAACAACAGGAGGAACACCGTCCGGAATGTACGCCTTATTAGTATTAAGCCCAGAAAGTGTAGAAAGTACATCTTTAGAAGAGATTAGGATATTAGTCATAAGTAAGAGAGAGGAAGGTGGAGAGGGAGGAATAGCACCGGAATCATCCAAGGTGGAGTTTCTAGCAAAAGTTTGAGCGAAGAGTTTAGCTTTGTCAGAGGAAGAAGTGATGGCTGTGCCATCAGAGTGGGAAAGGGGAGGGAAAGACGAGGAAGAGAAATTGTTGGAGAGGATTTTGGCTAGATGCCAGAAAGCTTGGGAAGAGCTAGAGTTAGATAGTTCAGTGCATTTATTATTGATGAAAGAGTGTTTGGCAGGTCGAAGAACAGATTTGGCTTGATTCCGAGCAGAAACATAGGAAGAATGAGAGTCTTGAGTTTTAAGGCGTCGGTACTGTTTGAATGCTTCCTCCTTATTGCGGACAGCAGTAGAACAGGCGTGAGTAAACCAAGATTTTTTAGCATTAGTATGAGAGAAGAGAATGGAATGTATGCTTCCATGCCCGATAGGATTACCTCGGTAATGCGTTCAGCACTCTCCGAGGGCCACGGAAGCAGAAATCATTCCATGGGAAATCAAAGAAGTACTGCCGGAGAGCCTCCCAGTCGGCAGCGCTAAAGTGCCACAAGCGCCGCCGGCTAGGAGGATCGGGTGGCCGTACTGGAGAGATAGGACAGGTGACAGAGATAAGTTTATGGTCGGAGGAGCCCAAAGGAGAGAAAAGATCGACAGTATAAGAAGAAGGGTTAGAAGTTAGAAACAAGTCAAGAATGTTGGGCCGATCTCCGATGCGATCCGGGATACGGGTGGGTTGCTGAACTAACTGCTCTAGGTCATTTATGATAGAAAAGACGTAGTAATACTTCACTAACGTTACATCCAGAGACTATCACTCAACTTACATACAATCCCTGGGTATTAACCTCTCCAGTACCGGTGACGCCCTTTGCATTATATTCTGGCAACTATTAGATGATTTTGTTCAGCTTAGGAAGGACTTGTAATCATTAATAGGCTATAGGCTATCTCATTTAATCCTTTGAGCTATCACAGATCCTTCTGCAGCTAAATAATATCGTCATATAGTGTGCAGAATATGATGAAAAGTACGTCACCGGTACGGAATGGGTTAAATAGTTAACTAATGTCTAAATGAACCCTCTAATTCTGACAGATCCATCCAAATCTTATTAGAAATAATCTCCAGGCTATAAAAAGATACATATATGGTCGTCATCTACTTGAAAGGGTTAGCCACTTGACTACGAGAGGGCCTTCTAAACCTGGATAAATCCTCAGTAGAATTAAATAAAAATAAAAAATCTGATTGAAACGCTCATGACTACGTGTGTGTGTGTGTGTGTGTGTAGCTGACCGTGTTGCTAAATGAAAATATAACCTTCATAAATCATTGAGATAGAAGCGTAGCAATAAAATAAAAAATGTTTGCAACTTCGTATTTAATGGTTTGGAAGCGTTTTGGGTTTTGGGGTAAATGGTTTGTGATAGTTTACGAGAGAGAGAGAGAGAGAGAGAGAGAGAGAGAGAACTCATGCTCAGACAGAATACGTAAGTAATATACATTATAATTAATGTAATTCCATATCCAAAGAGCTTGATGCATTTTATCATCTTTACAGTTATTTTTGTATACAATTAATTGTTAAACAGGCTGTAATTTTAGAGGATTAGGCCATCGGCCGGGACATTTTTTCTACCGAAAAATTACACATTTATCTCTAATGGTGATTTTCAGGATAACTGTTTAAACTTGATGGAGGTCTAGGAAGGATATGTAAATTATAATAAATTAATAAATAAATAAATAAATAAATAAATAAATAAATAAATAAAGCCTACCCCCTAAATACAAGTAATGGGTGCCGGAATATATTTAGACCACGTATATTGAAGGTGTTGCTATGTAGACGTATGTATATTGAAGGTGTTGCTATGTAGACGTATGTATATTGAAGGTGTTGCTATGTAGACGTATGTATATTGAAGGTGTTGCTATTTAGACATATGTATATTGAAGGTGTTGCTATGTAGACATATGTATATTGAAGGTGTTGCTATGTAGACGTATGTATATTGAAGGTGTTGCTATGTAGACGTATGTATATTGAAGGTGTTGCTATTTAGACGTATGTATATTAAAGGTGTTGCTTTGTAGACGTATGTATATTGAAGGTGTTGCTATGTAGACGTATGTAAATTGAAGGTGTTACTATGTAGACGTATGTATATTGAAGGTGTTGCTATTTAGACGTATGTATATTGAAGGTGTTGCTATGTAGACGTATGTATATTGAAGGTGTTGCTATGTAGATGTATGTATATTGAAGTTGTTGCTATGTAGACGTATGTATATTGAAGGTGTTGCTATTTAGACATGTATATTGAAGGTGTTGCTATGTAGACGTATGTATATTGAAGGTGTTGCTATGTAGACGTATGTATATTGAAGGTGTTGCTATTTAGACATGTATATTGAAGGTGTTGCTATGTAGACGTATGTATATTGAAGGTGTTGCTATTTAGACATGTATATTGAAGGTGTTGCTATGTAGACGTATGTATATTGAAGGTGTTGCTATGTAGACGTATGTATATTGAAGGTATTGCTATGTAGACATGTATATTGAAGGTGTTGCTATGTAGACGTATGTATATTGAAGGTGTTGCTATGTAGACGTATGTATATTGAAGGTGTTGCTATGTAGACGTGTGTATATTGAAGGTGTTGCTATGTAGACGTATGTATATTGAAGGTGTTGCTATGTAGACGTATGTATATTGAAGGTGTTGCTATGTAGACGTATGTATATTGAAGGTGTTGCTATGTAGACACATGTATATTGAAGGTGTTGCTATTTAGACGTATGTATATTGAAGGTGTTGCTATGTAGACGTATGTATATTGAAGGTGTTGCTATGTAGACGTATGTATATTGAAGGTGTTGCTATTTAGACGTATGTATTGAAGGTGTTGCTATTTAGACGTATGTATATTGAAGGTGTTGCTATGTAGACGTATGTATATTGAAGGTGTTGCTATGTAGACATACGTATATTGAAGGTGTTGCTATGTAGACGTATGTATATTGAAGGTGTTGCTATGTAGATGTATGTATATTGAAGGTGTTGCTATGTAGACGTACGTATATTGAAGGTGTTGCTATGTAGACGTATGTATTTTGAAGGTGTTGCTATGTAGACGTATGTATATTGAAGGTGTTGCTATGTAGACGTACGTATATTGAAGGTGTTGCTATGTAGACGTATGTATATTGAAGGTGTTGCTATGTAGACGTACGTATATTGAAGGTGTTGCTATGTAGACGTACGTATATTGAAGGTGTTGCTATGTAGACGTATGTATATTGAAGGTGTTGCTATGTAGACGTATGTATAATCACATCACTATTCATTGGTCACATAAAGAGTCTTCTATGTTTACATTATTCAACGAGTCATATACATAATCTTCCTTCAGCCTATATACGTGACAAGGAGTTACAAATATCTTTAACCCCTTCTGGACCGGCGATGTCTTTTTAATTCTAGTCTAGCTACTGTATATTTAGACAAGTTCGTGCAGCTTTAAAAGGATCTGTGGTAGTAAAAAGGGTTAATTAAGATAGTTCGAAGCCCGTTAATTGCTGGAGGCCCCTGTAAAAGTGAAGGGAATCATCTAATAGTAGCCAGAAGAAAGTAAACAGGACGGAATTGGTATATACTGAATGGGTTATTACATATATTTAAAGACAATTGGAGAAGTAGGGTAGGATTAAATGGGAATTGTTACTCGAATTACTCTAACGTAAGGCAGGTTTCTCAATCTTAAATGATTTTCTAGTCAACAACATTAATGGGGGAATGGGAGTCCTGAACCCGCGTATCCCTCATGTTTAGTACCATTAGATTTGAAATTTTAAAACATTTGCCCCATTGGTTTGCCGAATTGAAGACCTTTAGTGCCATTTAGGTGTCGATTAATTCCTGGTGAGTGACTGCGAGCCAGCAAATTAGGAGGAATTTTTATACCGAAAAAATAAATGCACAAATTTATCCCGAAGAGGGGTCTTGGGGGGGTATAATTTTAAAGCTTGTTGGAGGTCTAGGGCGGAAACTAAAGAGAATAATAAATAAAGCTGGGCTAAGTTGGAGACGTAACTACTTATTCTTGTTCTCTATACATTCGATTTTTTTTTTTTTTTTTTTTTTTTTTTAAAGACAATGAACGGAGGAAGGAAAAATACAGATAAAACAAAAGGATCCATGTGCCTAAAGGCATCCTCCATTCATAAAATGTTTGTAACAACTGGATTTAAACTTTTGTAGATTGTAAGTTTGTGGAAAGCAACTCGAGGAAGTGAATTCCAAAGAGTAGTAGTTCTAGGGATAAATGAATTTTGATAAGCAGAAGTTCTGCATTGTGGAGGAGAAAGTGTAAATTCATGGGCGCTCTCAGCTGCCCTAGTTCTACGGGGAAAGATGTGGAGAGGCGTCACAATTGAAGCAAGTTCCTCGGAACAATTGCTGTGAAAATATCTGTAGAATAATGCAAGGGATGCAACGTTTCTTCGTATGGATAATGTAGGAAGGTCCTGTGTGATTGCAGGGTTATTGATTAATCTAATAGCTTTATTTTGAATTTTGTCCAACTGCCTCAATGCAACCACTCCACTTCCACTCCACAGAGGTGAACAGTAATCCATCTGAGAACGCACATGACTTTTATATATTACGGCCAACTGCTCGTCAGTGAAGAATTCTCGAACTCTGTACAGGAGTCCCAGTTTTTTAGAGGCATTCTTAGCAATGCTTCTAACATAATGTGTCCAGCTCAAGTTAGTAGTTAATGTTACACCGAGAATGTCAATACTAGGGGAAGTGGGAATATTTACATCATTAAAAAATATATGGAGTCAGTGAGATTCTGTTGGTTAGAACATTGAATGTACTTGGTTTTCTGTGCATTAAAGGAAACTAGATTGTTTTGTCCCCATTCATTAATTCTAGAAAGGTCCTGGTTCAGAGAAATTGCAGTGTTTATTTTTTAATTTATAAGATCGGGTTGGGTGAAAGAATTGGTAAATGTGAAGGAACTGTGGAGTGTTGAGTCATCTGCGTAGGAATGTATTGGATTATGAGTGCTAGATATGAGATCATTGATATGAATGAGGAACAGAGTTGGTGCCAAAACTGATCCCTGGGGAACACCAGCATTTATTGAGTGAAATTGAGAATAAAGGCCATCTACCATTACACATATTTTTCTGTTATGAAGATAAGAAGAAATTAGTGGAACTAATGATGCAAGGCCGTAGTGTGACATCTTCGACAATAAGGATTGATGCCAGACTCTATCAAATGCCTTTGATATATCCAGTGCTATTGTATGTGTTTCACCATGTTGGTCTGTAGCTTGGTTGATTTGATGCGTAAGAAGGCAAAGAATGTCTGCAGTTGATCGACATCGTCTAAAACCATATTGCCTATCACTGATTAATTTATTATTCTCAAGATGCTTAATTATGTGATTATTTAATATAATTTCAAAGACTTTACCAAGAGTGGAAGTTATAGCTATTGGTCTGTAGTTTGATGGATCTGAAGAGGCACCTTTTTTAGGAACTGGATGGATGTTTGCTTCTTTCCAGGGTACTGGGAAGCATGAGGTATGAGTACACAGACGGACATTTTTTGCCAATACAGGAGCGAGCACCAAGGAGCAATTCTTAAGTACTATTGGAGGAATTTCATCTGAACCAGGAGCCTTATCTACTGAGAGATTCTGCAAAATAGTTTTGACATGCCTGGTGTGGATCTTAAGTGAGGGAATTTCAGGCAAATTAAAATTAAGTACAGGGACATCTTGATTTATTTCATCTAAGGTTGAGTTGGTGGAGAAAATATCCGCAAGAAGGTTAGCTTTACCTCGTGGGTCACTTACAAGATTGCCAGTCGGAGATTTTAATGGTGGAATGGATGAAGCAGTAGTGAAGTTAGATTTGAATGAGTTAAGAGTAGACCAAAATATTTTGTTATCATTTGGATTATTTAGAAGTTTATTTGCCTGCTTGTGGAGAAAGTTTGATTTAGTTAGGTTTAATACAGTTTTGGCATGATTTCTGATGTTTCTAAAGTAATTAAAGGCTTCATGTGTTTTTGATCTTGTGTATGCATTGTAGGCTATTGCTTTTTGTTCAGTTACCGGTACTCTAGCACAATTATGGTCAAACCATTTAGGTGAATTAGATCTTTTACTGTACTTTTGATGAGGAATACAAGTTTCCATTCCAATTTTTACAAAATCTTGTATGTGGCTCAAGGTGGTGTGTGCATCATTAGAAAAGAAAGGGGTCCAGGGAATATCAATAAAGAAACCTTGAAGACCCTCGAGTCTGCCCTATCGTAATGCCATTTAGTCACCAAAACAAGTTCAGAGTGGGAAGGTGTGGTAGGTGATAGACAGGTGGCCTGTATCAGACAGTGATCAAAAGATCCAAGCGGGGACCTCACTGTAACATCATAATTTTCTGAATTGGTTGTTAAAAATAAGTCCAGTAGGTGGGAATTATGATTAGGATTATCTGGTACACGGGTGGGTTGGTTGACTAGTTGAGTGAGATTAAATGAGTCTGCAAATAGCTCACATTCAAGACCAGCATCATCAGTCCTGGCTGAATGAGTGAGCCATTCAACATTATTGACATTAAAATCACCCAACACAGTGATTTCAGAAGAAGCATTTAAGTTGAGGACACTGAGTTGTGAGGACAGAGAATCAACAAGACTTTGCTCTGGAGGAGTATTTGGGGAACGGTAGATGCAACATATGTATTTAAATTTACCAGCAGAAATTAATTTGTATATAGAATAATCAAAATAGGGACAATTGAAACTAGTAACCTCCTCCAGGGCAATTTCAGATTTTGCGAAGCAACATACACCTCCTTTAGGTCTGAAATTTTGGAGTTGATAACCTGGAAAATTAAATCTAGACGTGTCAGATGTGGATGTTACTTGAATCTCTGTCAAAAAAAGGAGAGTAGGGGATTCTGCTTGAAGAAATTGATGTACAGAATTGATGTTAGAGTGAAGTCCCTTTATATTGCTAAAGAAAAAGCTGCACCGACGAGCAGCTTTGGGACGTTGCAATGCTCTTGACACAGTCGCATGATGACGACCGGGAGGGCCCTGTGTCAATGACCCAACCCTGCCGGGGGTGGATATCCGAGGGACCACCAGGTTTGCTCTTAACAATTGTACTGCCATGTTTATTTGGTAAAGGTGTATGGTGTTACATGTATGATATGTAGTGGGAAGAGTAGTGTTTTATGGATAGAGGATAGCGATGTAGGGCAATGTCGTGAAGTTGGATGTGTATGTTATATAAAAAGGGTTTTCCTGATACCCCTGATGTGTGAGGCAGAAAGATATGTATCCAGCTACCAAGGCCTGAGAGAGAAAATGGAATTCAGGCTATTCCCTGAGTCTCCCGAAACCTTGGCGGTAGTACTTCCCTGGGCGGGGCCTGCCTACCCCTACTACCTACATTTTGGAGAGCACTAGCGAAAGTAGTTTTGAGTTTAATTTTAACTGCCGGGTGAGCGAACGTCGACAAAACCTATTGAGTGTGTTCCTCGAATACGCAGTCAAACATTTAACCATTTCTTTAAGGGGGTAATACTCGGTTTTTCTGGACCCCCTTCCCTCTCATGTTTAGCATATTAGTTTTGAGGTTTTAAGACGTTCGTTCCGTTAGCTTGGAGAATTTGAGACCTTTTGCCCCATTTCTTTGTCAATGTTACGACCTTTCGTGTCATTTAGGTGTCAAATTTTTTCCTGGCGAGCGATAGCGAGCCTGTAATTTAAGAAGGAATCGGCCTTCGGCCGGGACATTTTTCTATAGAAACATGTACAAACTTATCTTGAAAGGGGGTCTAGGGGGTGTTTTTTAAAAGCTTGATGGAGGTCTAGCGAGGAAACTCAAAAATATATTAATATATCAACACATACTGTATACCAAAAACCAAGCACTACCCCCTTAAACTCACTGGCGTTACCTTGATTGCGGCTCGGCTCGTGGAATAGAAATCTGCTTATAATCATGTGTTTTGCTGCGGTATTTATGTAACTCTGTCTAAATTCTTTCTCTATTTGTATTTCATCGGTGTGTATGTGTATGTGTGGACGTGTGTGTGTGTAAGTCCCCCCCCCCCCTCGCTATCTCTCTCTCTCTCTCTCATATTGCTTACTATTACGTCATGGCTCTGTCTCTCTTTCCCTCCCTCCCTCCCTCCCTCCCTCCCTCTCCCTCTCCCTCTCCCTCTCCCTTTCCCTTTCGCTATCTCTCTCTCTCTCTCT
Source organism: Paralithodes platypus (assembly GCA_032716605.1). Classification (NCBI taxonomy): domain Eukaryota; kingdom Metazoa; phylum Arthropoda; class Malacostraca; order Decapoda; family Lithodidae; genus Paralithodes; species Paralithodes platypus. The sequence goes on along the minus strand of CM064543.1, from coordinate 33,705,851 downwards.
CTCTCTCTCACTTCAACCTTCAACAATGCTCCCCATTAAGGACTTCCCTCACAATAACAGCAGTCAATGTCAAGGGACCCATCATTAAGGGGGCCCACCCCGCTTTTTTTCTCTTTCTCTCCCTCTCTCTTTGGCTTGTATCCATTCGGCCCCATTCAGCCTACTGTTTTAAGACGTTTATCCCCATCCAGGTGTAAATATTTCCCTGACGAGCAGTAGCGAGCCAGCATATATATATTTTTGTTTTTACAGCAAGCTAAATTTGTACATTTTTCTATCGAAAAATTTCTCCGGCGAAGCCGGATTTCTCCATACAATGATGGCTCGCTATCGCTTGCCAGTAAGAAATCGACATCTGGATGGGGATAAACATCTTAAAACAGTTGGCTCAATGGATACAAGCCAGAGAAAGAGAGAAAAGGAGATAAAGATAAGAAAAGCAGGTGACCCCCCTTAATCAGGGACGGGTAATGGCCTACGTTATGGGACTTTCTATTTATTAATCTTTTAAGTATACGATGAAGCATGTAGGAGTTTACTCTTCAAAGTTCAAAATCCTAAGAATTCTTGCTATCGCCATAAATGTGTTCATTCAACATTACTTCATAAGCCTGTGACATATTATAGCTGGAAACCGCTTGGAAATCCATCGATTTTTTTTTTTTTTTTTTTTTTTTTTTACTTTCTGGGGCCTGAATTGAGGAGAATTTTTGTTCCACTTTTTTCGAATTTGACGTCATGCTGTGCACAAACAGGGGAGGAGTATACGATAGGCCTAATATCTCTACCAGTATACGATAGGCCTAATATCTCTACCAGTTTACGCGATATCCAATGGTATATGAATGATGCTCTTACTACCAGTAGTTACTGAGGCTATCAATGGTATATGAATGATGCTCTTACTACCAGTAGTTACTGAGGCTATCAATGGTATATGAATGATGCTCTTACTACCAATAGTTACTGAGGCTATCAATGGTATATGAATGATGCTCTTACTACCAGTAGTTACTGAGGCTATCAATGGTATATGAATGATGCTCTTACTACCAGTAGTTACTGAGGCTATCAATGGTATATGAATGATGCTCTTACTACCATACCAGTAGTTATCGTCAAAGTTGGAAAAAAGTGGAACAAATTTCACCTAATTTTCTAATCGCCTAATTCCAATACTAGATGAAATATAAATAAAGTACATGGACAAATTCAAGAACCACTATTAGTGAGTTGGTTGAACACTAATAACAGATATTACATGGGATTCTGTAGGACAAGTTATAATTTTAGAAGTAGTAGTATTTTTCACTAATTTTGACCTGATTCAGAAACTAAACTACCCATTTTCCATTGGGGGATGCCGATCTTCATCTTTTATAGTCCCCTATACATATGCCAAATCTCATTTAAATGAGAGCGAGAGAGAGCGTCAACTGTAAACCTAGAACTGTTAGAAAGTCAGTGTGGTGTTGGAGTGTGTCTTGGTGAAGGAGTGTGGTTGGTGTGGAGGTGGGATTGGCCCTCAGGGTAATATTTTCACCCAAAGAGGGCCATTAAGGCATGATGCATGGAACCCTACCCATAATATTGCTGCCACAACACCCAAGGGAAGATTTAAGGGGGTAGTGGTTATTGTTTGGTCTATTTAATTGTTCTTAAGTAACACCCCATTCTTAACATTAGTCATCAATTACAAACCCCAATGCACTTGAATAAACGGGTAAGAAGGGCAGCTGTGCGGGGAGGAGGCCCTGGGGCGGCTGGGGTAGCCCCTCCGGATTTCCCTCTCATGGTGGTGATGCGGCTTGGAGGAAGAAGGGCGCGTGGAGGTGTACTGTGTATGCAAGTTTCGGCTTGCCTTGCCTTCCTTGCCACATTTCCTTCTGTTATCATTATTGTTCTGGATTGTCACAATGTTGTCCTTGTCAGGTGTTGGAGGGAGTGTGGGTGTAATAAAGGTGACTCGGGCGTATCTTGGTGGTGTGGTGGTTAGAGCTTCCTCTTTGGTTGGCGGTAGTGGCATGGTGTTTTGCTTTTCCATTATATTATATTATGTATTGTTATAATATTGTGCTCTTCTCCTGTCACCTCTTATTCCTCTCGTGTGTCTATTACTGACCCTCCCTACCCCTTGTGGGAGTAAGGGCTGGCTACTGACTGACTGACTGACTATAAGTATTTTGTAGTAAGCTTGCTTGACTTCCATCAATATTAAAAAACACCCCCTAGACCACCCTTAAGGATAAAGTTGTACATTTTTCGGTAGAAAAATTTCCCAGCCGAAGACCGGTTCCTCCTAGAATTACAGGCTCGCTATCGCTCACCAGAAAAAATCGACAGCTAAATGGCACGAAGGGTCTATATATTATCAAAGAAATGGGGCGAAAGGTCTTAAATTTGCCAAAAGTAATGGAACGAACGTCTGGAAATCTCAAAGCTAATGAGAGTAAACATGAGGGAGAAAACAACTGTAGCTTTTATCGGCGACTTTGATTCACATTGTTTTCTGTTAATAGTTGGAGACTATTTAAATCACTGTTATCTATGGTGAAGGTAGATTAGCATTATATACACAGGAATAAAAAGGAAAGCAAGCAACAACAGACCTACTGATTCTTACTAGGCTGCTTGTAAAAAAAAAAAAAAAAAAGCATTCATGACAAAATTCGTATGAAAGTGTATTTGAGACACAACAGTTGAGAGAAATAGAGCTCTTGTGATAACCATAACTCGCTCCAAAAGCATATTTACACACATGTATGTTCATGGCTTTGTGTTTTCATTTTAATTAATATTATTTATCACCAACCCACCAATTAACTTACAAATAAACCTAATTAATGCCATAAACCTTCCTGCTATTTGATGTTTGCATTCTGAGGTATGACGGTTTGTAGGTAATTAAAATCCTGCGCAGATTAATTTAAGTGCGGGTACAAAAAAAAAAAAAAAAAAAAAAATGGGGAGGGTGCCAGAGTATATATATACATTTATACGTACATACATACACGCATTATATCTACACATTGAAGATTCCAAATTAAATACTTTTCAGTGTAAGTCAGTAAACATGTTCTGGAAATAAGGATTACCCCAAAATATCCAGCGATGCGAGTTATTAACATTGGTTGGCTAGTTTGTTGACAGTGGGGCGCGTTTATTAAATATTTGAGCGTCTTGACGGGCTATGGAATTTAAGGGGACATTATTTTGTGTATTCATATTTGTGTTATTATTATTACTGGTATATAATATATGTGTGTTATAGTTTGCTGCCTAGACCTCTATCAAGCATATTTGTGTTATTATTATTACTGGTATATAATATATGTGTGTTATAGTTTGCTGCCTAGACCTCTATCAAGCATATTTGTTATTATTATTACTGGTATATAATATATGTGTGTTATAGTTTGCTGCCTAGACCTCTATCAAGCATTGTGTTATATTATTGGTATTTAATATATGTGGTGTTATAGTTTGCTGCCTAGACCTCTATCAGTATTTGTGTTATTATTACTGGTATTTAATATATGTGTGTTATAGTTTGCTGCCTAGACCTCTATCAAGCATATTTGTGTTATTATTATTACTGGTATATAATATATGTGTGTTATAGTTTGCTGCCTAGACCTCTATCAAGCATATTTGTGTTATTATTATTACTGGTATATAATATATGTGTGTTATAGTTTGCTGCCTAGACTATATCAAGCATATTTTTGTTTATTATTACTGGTATATATATGTGTGTTATAGTTTGCTGCCTAGACCTCTATCAAGCATATTGTGTTATTATTATTACTGGTATATAATAATGTGTGTTATAGTTTGATGCCTAGACCTCTATCAAGCATATTTGTGTTATTATTATTACTGGTATTTAATATATGTGTGTTATAGTTTGCTGCCTAGACCTCTATCAAGCATATTTGTGTTATTATTATTACTGGTATTTAATATATGTGTGTTATAGTTTGCTGCCTAGACCTCTATCAAGCATATTTGTGTTATTATTACTGGTATATAATATATGCGTGTTATAGTGTGCTGCCTAGACCTCTATCAAGCATATTTGTGTTATTATTATTACTGGTATTTAATATATGTGTGTTATAGTTTGCTGCCTAGACCTCTATCAAGCATATTTGTGTTATTATTATTACTGGTATATAATATATGTGTGTTATAGTTTGCTGCCTAGACCTCTATCAAGCATATTTGTGTTATTATTATTACTGGTATATAATATATGTGTGTTATAGTTTGCTGCCTAGACCTCTATCAAGCATATTTGTGTTATTATTATTACTGGTATATAATATATGTGTTATAGTGTGCTGCCTAGACCTCTATCAAGCATAAACAAACACAATATAATAAAATAAAATAAGAAATCATAATAACAGAGACCCCCTTCCAGATAAATTAGTACATTTTTCGGTAGAAAAGTTTACCGGCCAAAGGGCGGTTCCTCCCAAATTACAGACTCGCTATCGCTCGCCAGGATAAAATCGACACCTAAATGGCACGAATGGTCTTAATATTGACAAAAATCATGGGCGAAAGTCTTATAATTTGAAAACTAATGGGGCTGAACATGAAGGAGAAAGGTGGCTCTTAATAAAACCAATACTTCCTCCTAACCTTGGTCTGTGGAGCGTCAGGAATGTTGTCCCCTACCGGTACCACATTGACACACCTTCTGATTCATTATTGTACAAACACTTTCAATACATCTCGTATGTTCATTCAGTTAAGCTATACTTAGACAATTGTATTTAGATCGAGAAGGAACTATGGGGCTTAAGGGGAGTTTTTAGTGTGTTTCCTAGACTTCCATCAAGCTTGAAATTACACCCCCTTGACCCCTTTTCAAGATAAATTTGTACATTTTTCGGTAGAAAAATTTCCCGGCCAAAGGCCGGTTCCTCTTAAATTACAGGCTCGCTATCGCTCGCCAGGAAAAAATTGACACCTAAATGGGACGACAGGTCTTAAAAGTGACATAAATGGGGTGAAAGTTCTTAAAATCGCCAAAATAATGGGGCGAACGTCTTAAAATCTCAAAACCAATTGGGCTAAGCATGAGTGAGAAAGGGGTAAAGAAAAAAAAATCCCTCAAGTAGAAATCTCCCCTTAAAGGGTCTAGATAGTTTGCAGTGGTCTTCCTAAGCTGAATAATTGTGTCTAGTTTGAGCCATCCTTGATTACATGTTTGTGTTGTGTTCCTACTCCATCTCCGTTCATAGGTCTAAGACTCATTGAACAATACCTTTAACCTAACCTAACCTAACCTAACCTAACCTAATCTAACCTAACCTAACCTAACCTAATCTAGTGTATTAGTGCACTTTATGAATGTAAAGTGTAAACATATATTGTAACATTACCAAATTATTGAAATAGAAGAACAGGTCTCCCAGCTACACAGGTCTCCCAGCTACACAGGTCTCCCAGCTACACAGGTCTCCCAGCTACACAGGTCTCCCAGCTACACAGGTCTCCCAGCTACACAGGTCTCCCAGCTACACAGGTCTCCCAGCTACACAGGTCTCCCAGCTACACAGGTCTCCCAGCTACACAGGTCTCCCAGCTACACAGGTCTCCCAGCTACACAGGTCTCCCAGCTACACAGGTCTCCCAGCTACACAGGTCTCCCAGCTACACAGGTCCCAGCTACGCAGGTCTCCCAGCTACGCAGGTCTCCCAGCTACGCTGAACACCCAGCTACGCAGGTCTCCCAGCTACGCAGGTCTCCCAGCTACGCAGGTCTCCCAGCTACGCAGGTCTCCCAGCTACGCAGGTCTCCCAGCTACGCAGGTCTCCCAGCTACGCAGGTCTCCCAGCTACGCAGGTCTCCCAGCTACGCAGGTCTCCCAGCTACACAGGTCTCCCAGCTACACAGGTCTCCCAGCTACACAGGTCTCCCAGCTACACAGGTCTCCCAGCTACACAGGTCTCCCAGCTACACAGGTCTCCCAGCTACACAGGTCTCCCAGCTACGCAGGTCTCCCAGCTACACAGGTCTCCCAGCTACACAGGTCTCCCAGCTACTCAGGTCTCCCTGGTACACAGTTCTCTCAGCTACACAGGTCTCCCAGCTACACAGGTCTGCAAGCTTCACAGGTCTCCCAGCTACACAGGTTCCCAGCTACACAGGTTCCCAGCTACACAGGTCTCCACCACAGGTCTCCCAGCTACACAGGTCTCCCAGCTACACAGGTCTCCCAGCTACGCAGGTCTCCCAGCTACGCAGGTCTCCCAGCTACGCAGGTCTCCCAGCTACGCAGGTCTCCCAGCTACGCAGGTCTCCCAGCTACGCAGGTCTCCCAGCTACGCAGGTCTCCCAGCTACGCAGGTCTCCCAGCTACACAGGTCTCCCAGCTACACAGGTCTCCCAGCTACACAGGTCTCCCAGCTACACAGGTCTCCCAGCTACACAGGTCTCCCAGCTACACAGGTCTCCCAGCTACACAGGTCTCCCAGCTACGCAGGTCTCCCAGCTACGCAGGTCTCCCAGCTACGCAGGTCTCCCAGCTACGCAGGTCTCCCAGCTACACAGGTCTCCCAGCTACACAGGTCTCCCAGCTACACAGGTCTCCCAGCTACACAGGTCTCCCAGCTACACAGGTCTCCCAGATACGCAGGATTATACCGTTTACAATCTACAAACGATGAGGTCATTAGGTATTATTCCAATTGGCGAGTAAACCAACCAGACAGTTGAGTGCTGCAACTGGTGCGTTCGTGGTCTTACCTGGAGAGCCATTATGCAAATATTGTGAGTTTATGGGTCTCTTACCTTTATATGTCTTGGCTTTGTGAATCGGTCTAACCCTTTCTAATGTGGGTGGGTAAATTGCTTGTATGTGTGTGTGTGTGTGTGTGAATGCTTGTGAATATGTGTGTGTGTGTGTGTGTGTATATGTGTGTGTGTGTGTGTGTGTATATATGTGTGTGTGTGTGTATGTATGTTACTCAGTTACTTGTTCGTCAAGGGGAATCCACGCAATGCGAGCTAAGCTCATTATTATCGCGCCTCCTTAACTGGGAATGTATTGCGTGAAATGCATGTTAAGTGTTTTATGTACTGTTGGAATGGCTGTGGATGTGTGTGTAGTCTGTATTTAGCCAATTGGCGACATCGGAAACGAAGGCTTAGGGTGGATCTGTTTGGTACCATTCTCACTATAGACGGTACCGTCTCGCCCGAAGGCTTAGGTAGCCATCAGCTTAGGTGAACCATATGATACCCATCTCGCCTTGTACCATTTTTGCCAACCCCAGATGGGACGTCACAACGTCGTCCACTTATTCCAGGTACCTATTTACAGCTAGGTGAACTGAGGCTAACACATGAAAGGAGACAAGCCCAATTTGTCTCCGCCCGGTCTGGGATTGAACCCCCGACCCCTCGTGTGTGAGACGAGAGCGTGGCGCCACGGTGGTGTGGGGAAGTTGGTGTGTTGTTCTGTGAGAGAGAGAGAGAGAGAGAGAGAGAGAGTGAGAGTGAGAGCGAGTGAGAGAGTGTGATAGATAGATAAATAGAGAGAGCGAGAGAGAGAGAGTGAGAGCGAGTGAGAGAGTGTGATAGATAGATAAATAGAGAGAGAGATAGAGAGAGCGAGAGAGAGAGAGTGAGAGCGAGTGAGAGAGTGTGATAGATAGATAAATAGAGAGAGAGAGAGAGAGAGAGAGAGAGAGAGAGAGAGTGAGAGTGAGTGAGAGCGAGTGAGAGAGTGTGATAGATAGAGAGAGAGAGAGAGAGTGAGAGAGTGAGAGAGCGTGATAGATAGATAGATAGAGAGAGAGAGAGAGAGAGAGAGAGAGAAGGGGAGATTTGGCAAGGAGAAGAGAAGAAGGAGGAATGAGCAAAATATAAATAAGAAGATATGATAATAACAAAAAAGGAAGAGATAAGAATTTAAGAGAGGCTATCAAAACAAAATAAGATTGAAATATAAAACGAATTTGAGAGAGGAATATAAAGGAGTGAATGACTTCCAGATCATTTTTATTCTATATCATTACTAACACCTCAGGATTTTACTCAACTTAAGGAAGGCTCGGAATGAAATGGTTAAGGGGGTGACCTGCTTTTTTTTCTCTTCTTTTCTCTCTTTTTCTCGTTTGAATCCATTCGGTCCCATTCAGCCTACTATTTAAGATGTTTATCCCCATCCAGGTGTCGATTTCTTCCTGGCGAGCGATAGCGAGCCAGCGTTGTATGGAGAAATCCGGCTTTACCGGAGACATTTTGCTATCCAAAAATGTTCACATTTAGACTGCTGTTAAAAAAAAAATTTATAAATTATGCTGGTTCGCTACCGCTCGCCAGGAAAAAATCGACACCTGGATGGGGATAAACGTTTTAAAATAGTAGGCTGAATGGGGCCGAATGGATACAACCCAGAGAGAGAGAGAGAGCGCAAACAAAACGAGGTGGGCCCCCTTAAAGAATATCTAGATGAACCCTTTACTTCTGAAAGATCCTTCCTTAGTTGAGTATCATCGTCTGGGGGTAGTCAGAATAAATCCTAATTTGGCGTAATCTGATTGAAGGAGTTAACGATACAATGAAAAGAGAGATAAATGAGAAAGACGTGTTGATAAATAATATGCACTATTCTATTCTATTCTATATACTCAGGCCCAATCCCCACTTTTCCTATTTGTTTCCCCTCTTTTCCTTTTTTTTTGTGGGGGGGGGGAGGGAACCCGACTCAAGACAGAGCCAGAATAGGGACAACACAACAGAAAACAATGAACACACAAAAACAAAATACAAATTCCCACACATCTAGGTCATCCAGGAGAAGACACTAACCAAGGACAAATAATACCGGAGAAGACAGGGACCTTGCAAACTAATGCTCACTAACCATGAACAAAATCGAAAAATAAATCTATATTAATGACTGCATTGAGAGGATCTATATTAATGACTGCATTGAGAGGATCTATATTAATGACTGCATTGAGAGGATCTTGGAATAGAGTCGTTAAGAGACAGACAAAGGCTTAACCCGTTCAATTCCGGTGCCGTTCTTTTAAATTTACCCTGGCTACTATTAGACGGTGTTATTCAGTTTAAAATTGACCTCCAGCAATGATCAGGCTTCTAACACTCTCACTTAACCATTTTTACTACCACAGATCCGTCTTAAACAGCACAAAATCGTCTAAATATAGCTAGAATATAATTAAAAAGACTTTGCCGGTACAGAATGGGTTAAACTTGCAACAAATCTCGTTTTCTCTTCAAACACAGCAATTTTAAGGGAGAAGTAGTTGCTTTCTCTGGACATTCTGCTCCCTCATGTTTAGCCCCATTAGTTTTGAGATGTTAAGAAGTTCGCCCCATTAGTTTGTCGGTTTTAAAACCTTTCGCCCCAATTCTTTGCAATATTAAGACTGTTCGTGCCATTTAAGTGTCGAGTTTTTCCTGGCAAGCGATGGCGAGCCCATATTTTTGGAGGTTTGGGAGTTATTAGTTGTTTTTAGTTTATTTATTGTCGAGGGTTCTAATTGATTTTGCCAATTTCGGGCAACTCTATTTTTAGTTTGCCCCAAGACTTAAAAAAAAAAAAAACTACTCTTTAGACCCCCTGCGATTGTGCCCGAGTAATGTATCAATATCGTTCATAGTATCATAATTATACTTACTGATCCACAGTTCATTCTGGAGCTGAAGTCCTCCGGTTGATTACTGTTGTTTTTTTTTTTTTTTTTTTTTTTGTTTTTTTTTTACCAGTTAGCATAGTAAGGGCCATTAGGTCTGGTGTGGCTTGTCTTTCTTTGTATTTCATTATATTTAACAAACCAATATTGAGTAAGGTTGTTTTGCATCATAATATACGATCTTTTACTGTTAATTTCACGAATATTTTTTGTAGTGTACCATTCTATTCCGGCCAGATTATTTGATAGTTGTCAGTTTAACCCTTTGGTTAACTTTATCTTGCTGGTATATACATAGCTTACGTTAACGAGAGGTCATATATAAACTTAGTAAGATTGTCTGTTTTTGGTCAGGATGCAATATAAACTTACAGTGTATTGAAAGGGTTAACTATGCTATATTTTACAACACCCCACAATGAAATATAGTCCTAAGCTAAACATATTCGTTTAGTGTTACCTTAGAACAAAATATAACATAGGAGAACAAAGATAGATTATTATGGTAAATTAGGAATACACTAGGTTAATTTGAATTGACATGTAATTCTATTAGTTTAGGCTTGGTGAAGTAGTGGCTTACATAACAAATCGTTAGAATCCGAAAGAATATAAAATCTTCACCAGAATGAACATAAAAAATAAACACGGATTAGCGATAAGAAACTGTAATTTGGAGGTAGTAAAACTAATAAAAGAAGGATCCTTAAAGATTAGAAGCAAATATCAGTTCCAAAATGTAGAGTGTACGAATACCTACCAATCTTTTAAGAAAAAAAGAGATGCTATTGTCTGTGAATAAAGAGTTTACGTTGTTAGTGTATATCCAATATAATAGAGATCCATAAACCCAGAATACGAGAATGCAAGAGTACCGGTGTGTGTGTGTCTGTGTGTGTGTGTGTGTGTGTGTGTGTGTGTGTGTGTGTGTGTGAGAGAGAGAGAGAGAGAGCAAGTTTTATATATTTTTGCCACCTGATCTTTGTATTCACCTCTCTCGGACTAATAAGATAAAAGTACATATTTTTTTTTACTCATAGGAATCTACAAAGAGACCAAGCCCATTATTTGGAAGATACTTTATTTCATTATACAATAATTATAGCTTGACTAAACTCTCAGCCACCATGAGCCACGGCTTCGCCGGATACATTTTTCTATCGAAAAATGTACAAATTTAGCTTGCTGTCAAAACAAAAATATGTATATGCTGGGTCGCTACCGCTCGCCAGGAAAATATTGACACCTGGATGAAAGTAATGTCTTAAAACAGTAGGCTGAATGGGGCCGAATGGATACAAGCCAAAAAGAGGGGGAGAGAAAGATAAAACAAAAAAAGCGAGGTGGGCTCCCTTACGTATGACTACGGGGTTAAAGAAAACAAGTGAACATATCACCAGACAGAAAACATCGCCAGTGAGAACATCGGGTGTGAGGACAATAACCCCTCTCCCCCCCCCCCCCCCCACCACCATTCCAGAACCTATAACCTCCCGACTCTTTGTTTACGGGCTCATATACGGCCTCGGGAGTCTGGCTGGCGTTAGGGCCGTGGTATTGGTCCTCGAAATAGTGGAATGGAAGAAAAGGGCACTGCTATAGTGTTACTTTGTTATTAGAGGACCTTCAAAAACAAAATGGCATTGGACATGAACGGAAAATATACGTACAAAAAAAATATACGACCAACAGAGCTGAAATCCATGAATATAGAGCATATTCATGTGTTTACAATATTATTGTTGTAGAATACTAGTAGAATACTAGTAGAATACTAGTAGAATACTTACTAGAAGTAAATATAGGCCTAGATAGACTTTGAAAGTTGGACACGAATTATGACAGTAACTGTACCACGCTCATTACCTGCGCCGATGTCCCACCAATCATTTCTTTCATTATAATATATATTTAATAATAATAATAATAATAATAATAAGAATAAGAATAACAACAATAATACAAAGACACACACACACACACACACACACACACACACACACACGTGTTCTGAGAATCTCTCCTTTTTGGCATTGGATTTGTAAAGTAGAGTAATTCAGCTACTCTCTCAAACACCTCCTTCTCCTATATATTTCACTACAATTAATAAGCACACCACACTTCTTTCCAACACACCTAAATTACCTCTAACGTACACCCTGGTAGTAGAACCTTGGGGGGGGGGGGGGGGGGGGTACTTGTTATTGGCAGCTTTATCTTTTGTTTCCTAAATAAAAAAATAAAATAAATAAATAATATATATATATATATATACGGTATATATAATATATATATATATATAAATATCACGTATATATAATATATATATATATATATATATATACATATCTTTTGATCTACCTGCTATTTTCAATTGGGACAGATAAAACCTTGTTGCCTTTAATGCTTCCAAAACCCAATTTCTCCATCTATCTACCCGTCCGGAACTCCCAGCGGACTATCTCTTATTCTTCAACAATACAAAAATCAGTCCTTCATCTTCTCTCAATATTCTTGGTGTCTCTTTTTTTTTCTGCTCTCATTTGGAAGGAACATATTACCAGTCTCGCTAAAGCAGCCTCCCAGAAGCTAGGTGTGCCCAACCGCCTCAAGGGGTTCCTTACCCCTGCACAGCTTCTTTCTCTGTACAGGGGCACAGTGCATCCTTGTATTGAGTATTGTTCACATGTGTGGGGAGGATTCTCTCACACCGCACTCCTAGACAAAGTTGAAAAGAAGGCTTTTCGTATTATTAATTCCTGCCCACTCACCAACTCTCTGCAAACTCTCTCTCTTCGCCGCAATTTTGCATCTCTCTCGCTATTTTATCGCTATTACAATAATCAGTGCTCCTCAGAGCTCTCCCAGTGTGTACCACATCCTCTACGTAGGGTACATGGTACCCGTCTTGGAACACAATCCCACCACTACTCTGTGCAACTCTCCAACCCAAGAGTGAAACGTTACTCTCAGACTTTCTTCTATTCAACAGTTGAGCTCTGGAACTCTCTCCCAGAATCAGTCTTTTCCTCCTCCTATGACTTAAATTGCTTCAAACTCTGTGAGTCCAGGCATTTAGGCTCGAACGTCAATTTTTCCATGCCGAGCGAAAGCCAGCCTGCAATTTAGGAGCTATCGGCCAACGGCCGAGACATTTTTCTACCGAAAAATGCACACATTTATCATATGGCTGTGTGGCCTCCCCTGGGTACTGTCCTGCTCGACTGGTGCCTACAATTTCCCCAATAAAAGACTTCACGTCTAGCCGAATTCAATTTTACAAGTCCAAACAGACTACAGTAGAAGTCTGCGTGGCCGTGTTAACGCCATGGAGCGTAGCGCGACGCACAGGGTGAAATAATAAATAAGGGCTCCGTTACGGCCTATAGTATATGCATGAGAAAAATAATTAAATTTGATTCAGTAAAAACCGAAAAATAGCAATTTTCAATAAGCGTCGCCCTAACAAGAAGAAGAAGAAGAAGAACGACTTTGTAAGCCCTCGAGGTCCTTCGCTTCCCCCAGATACGGTGAATTGGACGTCGATCCATAACGCCAATTCCAGAACAACAACAACGTCCTTCGCATCGCGCACAAGCCTAATAGGTTGAATACGGCGAATAACATTTCTAGGAAAAGGCAGCCTTAGTCTATGGCATCATATTACAAATTCATAGTTCATTATTGACTATACCAGGGAGAGAGAGAGTGTTTACGGCTATACTGAATATGAAACCACAACACTGATGTAAGGAAGATATATGTTTGTCTGTCAAATATGAAACCATAACACTGATGTAAGGAAGATATATGTTTGTCTGTCAAATATGAAACCATAACACTGATGTAAGGAAGATATATGTTTGTCTGTCAAATATGAAACCATAACACTGATGTAAGGAAGATATATGTTTGTCTGTCAAATATGAAACCACAACACTGATGTAAGGAAGATATATGTTTGTCTGTCAAATATGAAACCATAACACTGATGTAAGGAAGATATATGTTTGTCTGTCAAATATGAAACCATAACACTGATGTAAGGAAGATATATGTTTGTCTGTCAAATATGAAACCACAACACTGATGTAAGGAAGATATATGTTTGTCTGTCAAATATGAAACCATAACACTGATGTAAGGAAGATATATGTTTGTCTGTCAAATATGAAACCATAACACTGATGTAAGGAAGATAATTATGTTTGTCTGTCAAATATGAAACCATAACACTGATGTAAGGAAGATATATGTGTGTCTGTCAAATATGAAACCACAACACTGATGTAAGGAAGATATATGTTTGTCTGTCAAATTGTGTGTTACAACAAAATCTGATAATTCGAACACGGATAATCCAAAATGCCCAATAGCCCGATTTTTTGAAGATCGGAATTAATAACATTAAAATGGGGAGAAATAGAAAATAATAATACATAATTATGCACGCCAATATCGGCGCAGTGGAGACGTGCGTAGGTGCAGACGATGCCAATCTGCTACCCCACAACCAGCATCTATAGATTTATAGGTGCAGACGATGCCAATCTGCTACCCCACAACCAGCATCTATAGATTTATAGGTGCAGACGATGCCAATCTGCTACCCCACAACCAGCATCTATAGAATTATAGGTGCAGACGATGCCAATCTGCTACCCCACAACCAGCATCTATAGATTTACCCAAATTATAGTATAACACTGTGACCACTGACCAACAACTATGCCACCAACACCATATAGAAGCTTAACAAGCTTTAGTATCCTTAATTCAAGTTCGTAACATTACGAAATTCACGGCAAAGCAGAAACGACAATTCTTAGGCCATGTTATCATAGGATTTACACGGCTACATTTAGCCTAACTTGCTTAAATTGTCCTGTGTTTGTTTTATGTATCTGTTTATTGAACGTTTTAATGTTATTGCATCCGATATAAATCAATATTAACAGTATAGTATTCGACAACCGATCAGCTGTTTACTGTTTTAATGTTATTGCATCCGATATAAATCAATATTAACAGTATAGTATTCGACAACCGATCAGCTGTTTACTGTTTTCCTAAAGGTCACCGCACACCGAGTAGCGTCGGTCTTAAACTCTGTCTATTAAAGGGTTAACGCAGCGATGTTTTCCTACATTAGTTATATACCGCTATTTAAAATTATATACTGGATGTATGTATTTAGTTTATTGAAGTGTTATATAAGGAAGTATTACAAACTTTCATTTGTCCCCCAGGCAACTGCCGGGCAGACCAACACTGTAAATCACTAGCCTGGCTACATATCCGGGCTAGTCCAGGCTGACGGGCTATACCTAATTCCCCAGCCGGGCTTACCCCATTAATAAATATATTTTACATTCAATGTGTTGATATAGCTTAAAACAAGAAGTGCAATAAATTGGAAAGCTAATGTGACAGCAGGGCCCTTCATAATTATTGCCTAATTATAACTTTGACGCAAGTTGACCTTCAGGCCTTGTATATTGTCAACAGCTGCAATTAACTTAGGATTATTAAGCCCTTCTGTGCCGGCGACGTCTTCTTCATTTTAATCTAGCTATATTTAGACGATTGTAAGCAGCTGAAGAAGGATCTGTGGTATTAAAAAGGATCAAGGGAGATGGTTCGAAGCCTGATAATTGATGGAAGCCCTTTATATAATGAACAATATCGTCTAATAGTAGTCAGAATAAAGCTACAAAGACGTCGCCGGTACAGGAGGGGTTAAGAAGGGAGAATAGATTGGGTATGGATGAGAGATTATAAGTAACACTCCGTTCTTAACATTAATAGATTGGGTATGGATGAGAGATTATAAGTAACACTCCGTTCTTAACATTAATAGATTGGGTATGAATGAGAGATTATAAGTAACACTCCGTTCTTAACATTAATAGATTGGGTATGGATGAGATTATAAGTAACACTCCGTTCTTAACATTAATAGATTGGGTATGGATGAGAGATTATAAGTAACACTCCGTTCTTAACATTAATAGATTGGGTATGGATGAGATATCATAAGTAACACTCCGTTCTTAACATTAATAGATTGGGTATGGATGAGAGATTATAAGTAACACCCCGTTCTTAACATTAATCATCCATTACAAACCCCAATGTACTTGAAAAAAACTAATGAAAGCATATGGTCCTCCCGGGATTCGAACTCGGGACACCTCACCCAGAACATTATAACTGAAGTGGTAAGGTAATTGTTGTTGTTGTTGTTGAGAATAGTCTTTACTTCACAGAGATCCGGCAACTTTTACCATTAAGGGGAGTTTGGTTTTTCTGTGCCCCCTTCTCTCTCATGGTAAGCACCGTTAGCTCTGACATTTTAAGACGTACGCCCCATTAGCTTGGCAATTTTAAGACCCTTTGTGCCATTTACGTGTCTATATTTTTCCTGGCAAGCGATAGTGAACTGTAATGTAGGAGGAGTTGGCCTTTCGGCCTGGAAAGTTTTTACCGAAAAATTTACAAATTTGTCTCGAATGGGTTTTTTTTCTTTTTTTGTTAAGCTTGATGGAGGTCTTGAGAGGAAACTAAACAAACATAACAATTAAATATATAAATCAGCAAATAAATACAAATCTCCGCTGAACATAATTATCGTGACTCCTACAAACATCATACAAGTTAATTAATATTTATGAGAACCTGAACTATACTCGTATACATCATAGGGACTCAGATGTTACAATATTTAATAACTGCCCCGTAATATCACCTTCTGCACACCTGCCAACAAATATGGTAATTAGTAATACATTCATGATATTTTGTAGCTGACTACTTTTCATTCCAGAAAATTGTTTGTCTAAATGTCTTTGATCTGCAGCAACTGAATCGACATTATTGAAATTAGTCAGGTGTTGAAATGTTTTAATATACAGGTTAATATATGCTGTTAAAGTTAGGGTCATAGGACAGGCAACACTATTGCTTACATGTTATCGTAATGTCCAATGATCGATGAGTTTAGTGACCGTCGATATTTATAGATGTTTGTGGCCTTTATATCATACGTAATTTGCTACAGCAAATCAGGTATTATGGAGAGTTCTCTAACAGGAAGAATATAAGACTTAAAGGGGCCCACCTCGCTTGTTTTAGCTTTCTCTCCCTATCTCTTTGGCTTGTATCCATTCGCCCCCATTCAGCCTACTGTTTTAAGACGTTTACCCCCATCCAGGTGTCAATATATTCCTGGCGAGCGGTAGCGAGCCAGCATATGCATATTTTTGTTTTGAGAGAAAGCTACATTTGTACATTTTTCGAGAGAAAAAATTTCCGGCGAAGCCGGATTTCTTCATACAATGCTGGCTCGCTATCACTCGCCATGAAGAAATCGACACCTGGATGGGGATAAACGTCTTAAAACAGTTGGCTGAATGGGGCCGAATGGATACAAGCCAGAAAAAGAGAAAAAAGGAGAGAAAGATAATAAAAGCCGGTGACCCCCCTTAATAAATATGAACGATCAAACCCAAGGCAAGGTATACGTAAGGTAAGGTACAAGGCAAGGTATACGTAAGGTAAGGTACAAGGCAAGGTATACGTAAGGTAAGGTACAAGGCAAGGTATACGTAAGGTAAGGTACAAGGCAAGGTATACGTAAGGTAAGGTACAAGGCAAGGTATACGTAAGGTAAGGGTATACGTAAGGCAAGGTACAAGGCAAGGTATACGTAAGGTAAGGTACAAGGCAAGGTATACGTAAGGTAAGGTACAAGGCAAGGTATACGTAAGGCAAGGTACAGGTTTATTAAGATGCAGTCACAAAGTTACTAAACTCTCGCTTTGCTTCAGTCACCGGCTTTTTTTTATCTTTATCTCATTTTCTCTCTTTTCCTGGCTTGTATCCATTCGACCCTATTCAGCCAACTGTTTTAAGACGTTTATCCCCATCCAGGTGTCGATTTCTTCCTGGCGAGCGATAGCGAGCCAGCATTGTATGGAGAAATCCGGCTTCGCCGAAGATATTTTTCAATCGAAAAATTTACAAATTTAGCTTGCTGTCAAAACAAAAATATATATATGCTGGCTCGCTACCGCTCGCCAGGAAAATATTGACACCTGGATGGGGGTAAACGTCTTAAAACAGTAGGCTGATTGGGGCCGAATGGATACAAACCAAAGAGAGAGGGAAAGAAAGAGAAAAAAAGCGAGGTGGGCTCCCTTAAAGGTACAGTCACGTGTTCTCATTGGAGTACGTTCTCTAAAATACAGTAGGTGAGTACTACACGTGGTAGATGTATTTATACAGTAGGTGAGTACTACACGTGGTAGATGTATTTATACAGTAGGTGAGTACTACACGTGGTAGATGTATTTATACAGTAGGTGAGTACTACACGTGGTAGATGTATTTATACAGTAGGTGAGTACTACACGTGGTAGATGTATTTATACAGTAGGTGAGTACTACACGTGGTAGATGTATTTATACAGTAGGTGAGTACTACACGTGGTAGATGTATTTATACAGTAGGTGAGTACTACACGTGGTAGATGTATTATTATTTATTATGGGTTCTTAGACTCGGCAATGCATTATTTCTAAGTAAGGGAAAGTATATCTCATCTTATAGTAATCTGGAATTTAACTTTTATTAGAAATGGAAATCGCTAATACAATATGCTGTGAGATACACGAGTTCAAAGGTATTTAGGCAATCATAGGAGTTTGTGAGTTCTTAGGTTCAGCTAACGATAACATTAAATCAAGGTGGAATGTACTTAATAGTTTTATACACAAGGATATGGCAAAATAGGTTGTCTAGGCTAATTATATCATAGAGTCGGATTTTTAGCGAAGTTAGTTTGATTACTGCTGCTCATGAGTTCACGTTTTCTCTTATATATCTTGACGATATTTTCTACTTATATTGTTATCAAAGAAAAATATTGATTTGTCTAGGACAATCACTAAATATAAAAGTGTGTGCGAGCGGATGTTGGAGTGATGGTAAATTAAGTATCACTATCTAATTTTCGATAATATATGGAACCAGAACGTCCGGCTTTAATATTATGAACATAATTTAACAGGAATACAAGAATAGGGATATGTGTATTGGTTACCCAGAGGTGGGAAGTTACTAGGAGGCAGAAGGGTTTATCAGGTAGAAACAAATTAAAAAGTTATTATCATTTTAGTGATTTCCCTGGCGTCGGAGGAGTTAATGAGTTGTCTGGCGGCTTTGCTGTTTTTTACTTTCCTTCTTGATATTTTCTCTCGTTTCTGGCTGGACTTGGATTTTGGCTTGCAGGGGCTTCCTGTGTTCTTGGCGTGTTGTACAGCTTGGAGGCTAGGTATCAGACCACTAGCAGCGCCTGGTATCGGCTCACACACAAGTTGTTGCTGACCAGAGGGATGCGCGGCCAGCCTCAATGTCCTTCTGTCTTTCACACTTGCTGGTGTCGTACCCAGCAATTCTGTCTTGGTACCAGAATGGCTAGTCTCGAACGTAGCTGGCTGACCAAAATACTTATCACTTTCTCGTCTTTGGTCCGAGGGAAACCTGTCTTGTCTTTGGACCAAGGACCCAGTCTCGAACTTGGGAGAAATCCTGTCTTTAGAACATTATCTGCTAGTCTCTTACCTAGCTGGCTTATCCTGGTCAATTTAGCTGGGATAGTCTCTCCTTGCTCTGGGGAGTCTTGGTCCTTTCCCGTGGTGGCTAGAGGGGCAAGGCATATGGTGGTTTGTGTTTTGGGGTCCTCTGAGTCTCTGACGGCACTCCGGGATATGGTCAGGTCACGTGGTGGCATCGGCGTGGATGAAGGGTGCGCTGGTCCTCTGGTCCTGGTGTTTTGGTGTCCTGGCATGGTGTTGTTGGTGGCTGCTATTATTATCTATGGCATAACAATATGTTAAGGTTAAATGATAGGTAAGAAACCATGACCGCGGGAAATCAGCGCAAATCTGCCATGTCGATCACTATTGTCATATCCCTAGTAGCCAAAATGTGCACTCTCACTTGTTACATGGGCGATAGTTTTTGTCTTATTCTTTTGACTGATGATTAGAAATGGGCATCCTGACCATCTAATTTCTTGCCAGGGCCCGTCAATGCCAATTAAATATCTTGCCATATTTGAAGCCATAATTCACATGACCGAACACACTGTCATCAGCTGTGAACGCGCCTATAGCCAGATTCCGTTTAGGTACAGTAACATTTCCCTGAATAGTGAGCGACATGTTGTATATACTGAATCCAGACGGTCCAATTCCCTCTTTGAAGGCTGGAGTCCATTCCCTTATTGCTGACGTAACGTATAGGTGACGTACATGCTGTATACGGGATTTGTGTACGTGTGTGTGTGTTTGTGTGTGTGTGTGTGTGTGTGTGTGTGATTTGTGTGCGTGCGTGTGTGGTTGGTTTGTGTGTGTGTGTGGGGGTGGGGGGAGATAGGGAGGGGGAAGGGTGTATGTGTGTGTGTCTATGTGGTTTGTGTGTGTGTGTGGGGGGGGGGGGGGGGTCTGTGTGATGGGAAAAGAAATTGAGAAGTCGATATACAGCATATTTCTAAATAGATAAATATATTAATGTAAGTAAATAAGTACTTACATAATCGTATACCTTATTTGTACAGTTTATAGAATAAAACAAACAATATATAATAATGCTAGTAAACATAGATAGCCTAACCAATATACCTGCCAAGAGCAGATACTACCGCGTGTAATCACCATAAGAGGGGATGGTTGCTTTTTATGGCTCCCTCTTATCCCTCATGTTTAGCCACATTAGTTTTCAGATTTTAGGATGTTCGATCCATTATGTTGGAGATTTTAGGGCTTTTCGTTCTATGTATTTGTCAATATTAAGACCTTTCGTGCCATTTAGGTGACTATTTTTGTCATGGCAAGCGAAAGCGAGCATGTATTTTAGGAGGAACCGGCCTTCGGCCGGGACAGTTATCTACTGAAAAATGTATACATTTATCTAGTAGGGGGATCTTGGGGATGTTATTTATAAGATTGATTGATACCTACGGAGGAAACTAAAACAAATATATATCAATAAATAAATCGACCAATAAATACACCATTTTCCCCCTTGATCCATGAGTCTCGCAATAATTAATTTCACCTTCTATGTTTTACAAATGTTCACAGCAAAAGAGATTCATCAGAATATCTGTATTGTATTGGTGTTGATTAGTTTTTAGGGATGTGCAGTCGAGGATTTTTTTTTTAGACTTCGACTTCGAAATTTTACAAGTACGACTCAATTAATCTTTTGAGGTCCTATATATCTATCCTAAGCTTCATAAAATCGTCTAAATGGAGCTGATATCAAAGACAATAAACGTCAGCGGCACTGTGAGGGTTAATGCTATAATGGCCTATTCTATACCCTGTTTCTTTTCATCTGACGGTAAATTGCAAAGTTCTCATCAAGATTTCTCAGTTAATTTAAAGCTTTTGTAGTGAAATGTGGTGTTAATTATATAAACTAGGCCGTAATAGGATGCAGAGATATGGTGGTTTCATATTTATCCATTAATATACGAGATATTAGCTGCTAAGGGATTCAATTTACCGTCAGATGAATGAAACAGAGTATAGTTACAAGCGCACTCCCACTGAACGGTCAACAACATGTACAGTATATTGGACCCAGACAGTTCAATTCCCTCCCTGGAAGCAATAGTCCATTCCCCTTGTTGCTGACATAACGTATAGCTGACGAACACGAGATAGCTGACACCGGAGAGAGTATTTGTGTCTCCAACTACTATAGATGGTTTTAATTCAGCTGACGGTAAATTCAATCCCTTAGCCGCTGATTGTTCGTTTACCTAATAGAGTAAGGTGAAGCTACTATATCTGTGCATCATATTAATAGAGTAAGGTGAAGCTACTATATCTGTGCATCATATTAATAGAGTAAGGTGAAGCTACTATATCTGTGCATCATATTAATAGAGTAAGGTGAAGCTACTATATCTGTGCATCATATTACTAGAGTAAGGTGAAGCTACTATATCTGTGCATCATATTACTAGAGTAAGGTGAAGCTACTATATCTGTGCATCATATTAATAGAGTAAGGTGAAGCTACTATATCTGTGCATCATATTACTAGAGTAAGGTGAAGCTACTATATCTGTGCATCATATTAATAGAGTAAGGTGAAGCTACTATATCTGTGCATCATATTAATAGAGTAAGGTGAAGCTACTATATCTGTGCATCATATTAATAGAGTAAGGTGAAGCTACTATATCTGTGCATCATATTAATAGAGTAAGGTGAAGCTACTATATCTGTGCATCATATTAATAGAGTAAGGTGAAGCTACTATATCTGTGCATCATATTAATAGAGTAAGGTGAAGCTACTATATCTGTGCATCATATTAATAGAGTAAGGTGAAGCTACTATATCTGTGCATCATATTAATAGAGTAAGGTGAAGCTACTATATCTGTGCATCATATTAATAGAGTAAGGTGAAGCTACTATATCTGTGCATCATATTAATAGAGTAAGGTGAAGCTACTATATCTGTGCATCATATTAATGCAAAGTTTTTCATTATTAACAACATATTTGGCTATAAAAAAAATACACTGAAGCGCTTGAGTAAACAAGACGGGGTCATGGAAATTTACCGTCAGCTGGAAAGAGACAGACTATATAGTGTGTGTGTGTGTGTGCGCGTTCGCGCGTTGGAAAGGAAATTGGAAAGTGAATACAGTAATTGTGATATATCTAGACTGTAAATTTGATTGAAAGATTACCAATACTTCAATACACAGATTCCGCTCGAGTTTGATTGAGAGAGAGAGAGAGAGAGAGAGAGAGAGAGAGAGAGAGAGAGAGAGAGAGAACACACACACACACATAGACATAGTGAGAGTGAGAGTGACCTGGTGACCTTGGTGGTAGTGGTAGTTGTGTTAAAGCTGTCCTGCCTTCACCACCACCACCTCCTCCTCCTCCTTCTACTACTACTACTACTACTAATACCACCACTACTACCCCCCTCCCCTGTCCACAACACTCCTGGTCACTAGGCTACACCAACGCCATATACACACCCTACTAAACTTACCATAGAGTCAGTGTTTTATACCAATTTATCTATGTGTTTCTTTGTTATCATGTCTATCCACCCTATACTATATTGTCTGTTTATATTAGGTTGGGCAGAAATCGTAACCTCTAACCTCTGTAACTCAAAAAGGGCTAGAGCAAATGAGTTGTCAATTTATACACATATTCCCTAACCAAGTCTTCCTATTTGGTAGAAATATTAGCTCGATTACTCTAGTCTTTTTTGAGTTATGAGAGGTTAGGGGTTACGATTTCTACCCAACTTAGAATGAACGACCTGGAGACTTTTTCTTTCCAACTGACGATAAATTGCCATGTGCTCCTCTTAATTTCTTTTCCAAGGCTTCATCCGCGAATATAGCAGGAAGAACGTAGTCGAAGTCTTTCTCTGCCAGAAGCAATTTGGCAGCATCCACATTATTACGTGTGGACACAGTGAAGGCTTCAGCAGTTTGCTGAGTTAGCTTCAGCTTACGACCACCACCTCCTTGCCATGCGCAGGTAGATATAATGTGGCAGGCCTCCTCCAGCCTAGTGAAACTTGTACAGTCTGCTGTCCAAGGCTGTCTGGATTCGTCGCACAGATGGATACCAAAATTAACTAATTTGACCTTGAAATATGACCTTTTGACCTTAAAGATGACCCCAGGTGGTGTTGAAAATGTCGCTAGTGAACTCGCCGTCCCCAAAAAAACCTATTTGGACCCTGAAATCGTGTCTCTAGCCCTTCTAGAAGTCATTTTAGCCCAGGACTCAAGTTAATCCTTCATACTCAAGTTACAAACTCCGAGCATGGGAGGTTTCAGTCCTTCTTTAAAGGAGTCTATGATATATATATATATATATATATATATATATATATATATATATATATATATATATATAATGACATTGCCAGAGAGACAGTCCTATAGAAACATAGATAAGTAGATTATTTATATATTTATATAAACATATACGGTATATAGATAACGTACTATATGCATTTATAGACATCATACTGATGGATAAACTGTTCAATATATAAATGGATTTGTGTGTGTGTGTGTGTGTGTGTGTGTGAGTGTTTGTGGGTGTGTGTGTGTATGAGAGAGAGAGAGAGAGAGAGTGACAGTGAGAGCGAGAGCGAGCGAGAGCACACGAAAAAATAAAATAATGAATAAGAGAAACAAATAATAGGAGAGAGAAAGAGACGATATCCAGCCTAGATAAAACAGAGAATTTCCCCTCCGGTGTAAGAAGAAAGAGGTAAAGTTGTGTGTGTGTGTGTGGGGGGTGAGTGTGAGTGATGGTGAGAAAGTTGGGGGGTAAGTCTGGCCAGTAATTGATGGGGGGGGGGGTAAATAGGCCTAGCACGATAGATACATGGGGGAGTAAGTTTATATGTGTGACAAGATAAAATACAATATATACAGTATGGCTGATATAAGAATGCTTTAAGGGGGGATGTTTCATTTCTTTGTCAATACTAAGATCTTTCGTGACATTTAGGTGTCTTTTTTTTCCTGGCAAGTAATAGCGAGCCTTCAATTTAGGAGGAACCGACCTATCGGGACATTTTTCTACCGAAAATATTACAAATTTATCTAGAAGGGGGATGTTAGGGATGTGTTTATAAGCTTGATGGAGGTCTAGGGAGGAAACTAAACAAATATTAAATAAAATTATCGACCAATTAATAAACCCTTCCCCCTTCACCTCAGTATAACACTTTCAACAGCCAGTAACTGTCAAATTTGTCACAAACCCTGCGAGCCTTTCTGGTGGTTAGTCAAAGGACATTTAATTAAGGTATTGGTGACAAAGACAGGTAATTCTTAGTGTGCGGAATTAAGCTTAGTAAGGATCTGTTGGCATCCAAGGGGTGAAGACTATCTTAATCAACCCTGTGACTTTCAAATACCCTTACTAATTCTAATAAAATCGTCTACTAATAGCCAGAAAACAGAAATAAAGTGCGCCATTGATCCTCAGAGGGCTAAGACACAGGGTTTATTGATCCTAAAATAAAATCATTGCCTAATTTCCATGGTCGAAGTCGCGTTACAGTGTTCCGAACAAAAATAAATATATATATATATATATATATATATATATATATATATATATATATATATATATATATATACAATATATACATATATATGTATATATATATTGTATATATACAGGGCGTCCCAGGAGGAAAGGGCATAACTTTGGGAAATGATAAAACAAGGTATTCTAAGCCTAAAATGTTATATAACAAAAAGTCCAAATCTCAACAGTTAAAAATATATTGAAGGTTTTATATAGTGTCCTCCCCCGCCTCACTGTAATGGACTCTTCCATGTCATATAGTTTCCAACTGATCCAAAGTGAGCTATTATATCTATAATAATTTTGCAACTTACAGAATTATAATATCTTTACAATAACATGGTAAAATAACTGCAGTTAGATGGAGGTGTGGTAGGTACTAGGACAGCTAGGCCACTCTTATGGGGAAATACTTAAGAAAATGCCATTTTCAGCATGCAATATCTCTTTACTGGTTGAGGTGGGCGGGTGCCCAACCCCGAAAAGGGTTGAAATAGGGGAGCTATCCCCCCGCCAAAGGCAGCTTTCTAGGGCCTTTCCTAGCTGATGCTGAGAGGATTGGGTTCTAGTCATGTGGTGATGGGCTGGTCTATCAGAGTGAGAACTGAGCGATCTCTGCCATACCCATAGCTTACTCTGACTGTTCCTTTTACTTATATATTTTCTAGATCTCAAGTGACGGCGTCTCTTTCGTGGATTGACCTCCTAATCTACCAAGATTGGAAGCCAAAGCGTCACATCTTTCCTTTGCCCTTCAACTTTCTCTTCATAATTGCTGAGGGGCACAGGGCCCTGGGTGGGGCTTTGGTTTCCCGGGCGTTTCCGCGCCCTCCTCAGCTCCCCGCCATGGAGTGGCTTCGGTCACCCAGGCTTTATTATGGTCGGCAGGGAGGGTTCTGTGGGGGCGCTCGGTTATAGCCTTGGCCTTGCTCGGGGCCTTGGGGCTGTTCGGCCAGGCAGCTTGGGGAAAAACAACAACAACAACAACTGGTTGAGGTTTGGAATATTTCTTATAGAACATTTTAGGCTTAGAATATTTTGTTTATCATTTCCCAAAGTTATGCCCTTTCCTCCCGGGACACCCTGTATATATATATATACAAAGTGGAAATAAGAGAGACCAAATAGCCTAGGAAGAAAGAAGATCGATCTCGCCCATCCATCGTAAATAGGAAAGAATATGTGTAAGAGGAATATTCTGAAGCAACATTGATACACTGATATGGAATTAAGGGAAGATTTGTATTTATTTATTTATTTATTTATTAGAGCTTCCTCCCAAGACCTCCATCAAATTAAAGAAAATACCCCGAAGCCCCACCTTCGAGATCAATTTGTGCCCCGGCCAAAGTCCGGTTCCTTATATATTATGGCCTCACTATCGCTCGCCAGGAAATCATTGGCAACTAAAGGGAACGAAAGGCCTTAAAATCGTCAAACTAATGAGGAGAACATCTTGAAATCTGAAAACGAATGGGGCTAAGCATGAGGGAAAAGGAGGTCCTGAAAACCCCTTCCTTAAATATGGAAGCAAAAAAGACAATTGCCCAAGTAGATAAAGTACGAAAAAAAAAAAATAATAATGAATGTGGAAAAAGTAATTATAAATATTCGAGTTACACAGATACTCAGACCACACAGACCTTGCGGTCCCTAATAGGTGGTCTGGCCTAAATACTACTAGACAGGGACAGTTTATAGTAGAAAAGTAGGACAGCAAAGTAGAAGGCTCTCTCCCCACCCTCCAGCTAAAAAGCCGTACCGGATAATAGGATGAAGTGTAACCTATATGGGTCAGGAAATGCCCACAAGGAAAGGTTTATAGAGTATAGAAAGAAAATAGTCTGAAAAGGAATTTAAGGTTACCCACTGATTTATTGATATTAAAGAGAGAGAGAGAGAAAGAGAGTACAAAGGAGTACAAAGGAAATCAAGCAACAACAGATCTAGTGACCCTTCTAGGTTGCTTGTCCTCCAAAACACTGAGGATCAAGTGTCCAAACAGTGGTTTAGAGTGGGTAAGGGAACACTGGAAAGGGAATTACTGCCCTGAAACTAATGTCCGTGGCAGGATTAGGAAGTCAGTAGGGGACAGATGGGTTAGTAACTGAGGGGGGGATAAAATAAAGAGAATAAAGAGAATAATAGAGAGAGAGAGAGAGTTTTTATAGAGTATAGAAAATATAGTCTGAAAGGGAATAGTTAGTTACTTACTGATTTATTCATATTAAAGAGAGAGAGAGAGAGAGAGAGAGAGAGAGGGGGGGGGGGAGATACACACATAATACGATACCACGGAAGAAGAGGAAAGAGTTTGGAAGGATTTCTCGTTTGTGCACAGATACAGAGAGGTAGTTCGAACAAAGAGAATGGTAGTAATATCACAGAATCTTGCAAATAAAGACTTTGAAATATATACACGAGAATGGTAGGAGGACTTGCCAATGGGTCTCCACACACAAACACCAATGGATAAAAAAGATTGATAAAAGAAAAAAAAAAAAAAAAAAAAACACACACACACACACACTAAAAACAATAGGATACTAGGATAAAGAGAAAGGTACGCAGGAGGTGGTAGCAGGGGGAAGAGAGAGAGGGTGAAAGTGAGTTCCATAGATACATACAGTAGACCGCACAGACCCCGAGGTCCTTACTAGGCAGTCCGGCCTTACAAACTACCTGTACTTTTGTTTTCATTTTTTCTTTTTCTTTGTAATATCACCCCAGCCTCCTTTAGACAGAGAGAGAGAGAGAAGAGAGAGAGATTCTGCAGATTGTCTTTTAATAACCCATGCTTGAAAAGAACACACACAATACCCGAACAGATAATAGCTCAGTAAAATCGAATGATAAGACTTGAATATGAAAATCTATATATTTTCCTTGTTGTGTATTATGCAGATTATATACATCACAAAAACTGATTGTGTGTGAAAGAGAAATGGGATATTGTTTGACCCCTTTACCATCATTACGTAATTTTCATCATATTCTGGTTACCGTTAGATGATATTCTTTAATTTATAATCTACCTATACGACTCAAATGGGTAGATAATTATGATCTCAATTAACCCTCTTATTAACATAGGTCCTTCTTAAACTGCATAAAATCATCTATTATAGCCAGGATCAAAGGTAAAAGGGCGTCTTGGTGCTGAATGGGTTAAGATATCCGGGATAATGTACATTTTTGAAGGCATGAGATCAATACCATACCAGAATAATTATAATTTCAAAATATTTTGAGAAATGTGTAAATTATAACATAATATAATTGATTAATATGTGAAATTTGTAAATCATGAAGTTTATCTATCTATCTATTGTCGGAGGCCGTGATCCCCGACGGGGTGGACGAGAATGAATAACCCCCATGCACCTCTGTCCCCAATCAATCGAAGCACCTCCTCCCATCCAGCACCGCTTTCTCGCATATACATCTTAACTCCATCCTTCCACCTGTCTCTCGGTTTACTTCTCCCAGTCTGCCCTTCTACTTCACTCTCGTACACTCTCTTAGTAATTTTCTCGCTTCCCATACGTTGCACATGGCCGTACCATCTCAAGGTGTTCCTTTTCACACTTTGCAGCACATCGCTGCACCACACCACTCTCGTACTTCGTCATTCGTCTATCTATCCCTCCATGTAACTCCGCACGCACTCCTCAAGTTATTAAATTCCACCCTGTCACTCTTGGTTTGTGTCTCTCCAACAATGTCCATGCTTCACTCCCGTAAGTCAATGTCGGGATTACCACACTATCATGCAAGACTTCTTTACTTCCATGCTGACCATCCTATTTCTTGTTACTGCTTTCAGCATTCCTACAACCCTCTTCCCCTGTTGCACCCTCTCCCGCACAGATGGCGTTATGCAATTGGAATATGGCTAATTGCAACGATGGCGAGACTAAAAACTTAGACCAGGAAAATCAACTTTAGCAATCGAATATTTATCTCTAACTCGTGTTATAATCGTGTGAGTGTGTGTATGTGTGTGTATGTATGTGTGTATGTATGTGTTTTTGTGTGTTGTGTGTGTGTATGTGTACGTGTGTGTTGTGTGTGTGTATGTGTGTGTGTAAGGAAAGAGAGAGAGAGAGAGAGAGAGATAAACATCTGTATGATATACAATAATTAAATTGGTCAATAGATCTATGAGCGGTTGAATCTACAGGCTAGGTAGAGTTGGAAAATAGAAACAAAAATTAAGCAGTCATTACTTACTTTATTGCTATATACTTTTCTTGCTGTAACGCTCCACAACATACCTGAAATAAGAACACAACAATATAAGTACTTGATCATTAATAACACACACACACACACACACACACACACACATATATATATATATATATATATATATATATATGTAATAGCGTGATTTTTATATCAGCTTGGCTATTGGTTGAGGTGAGTGCTTTCAAGACTGGAGATTTCAGAATTCATACAATACATGCATATAAACAATAGAGGATATATATATAACACTGAGATAATATTTGAATAACAGTTTATTAATCATACATTCTAAACACATTTATATTGGAGATTATATGGTTATAGGTAGATAGGTCATATAAAACTTAAAGTTTACTATTCTAGTACGATCAAGGATCTAGGCAGAGCTCAGGCATATGCTGCTTATTTAATGTGCCGCATTATGTAAACCACACTCATATAGTCATGAAAAGACTGAAGTATTAAACACTAGTATATATGGAGTTAATATTGAGGTATGATACTAAATTCACATTAAAAGTGACGAGATTATTTCTGAGTCAATACACTGGACTCTAACTATTTTACTATCACCTTGCGCACTGGTGAGAATGGAAAACAGAGTCAATCCCCTTAACTCTAACTTTGGTACACGTATATGGGATTTTAACAGAGTCAATATGGGACTCTAATTTTGTTATCACCTTGTGCACTTGTGAATATGTAAGTCGATTAGTAAGACTAACTTTGGTACACGTATATGGGATATTAACCCTTTCACGCTTATGACGCAATTTTGAGCATATTAGGGATACCTTTGTTACCATCAGGGGTATTTAGAAACCTTTAGTTTAGTTACTTCAACCTCTGCAGTTGTCTTTGACTTAGCTGTGGGAAGAAAACTAATTTTGGAGAGGTAATTATAAGAGCGAGAGAACTCTATTTCTTATTGCTAATCTGGCAACATCTGCGTCATAAAAGCGTGAAAGAGTTAACAGTCAATATGGATCTCTAACTTTGCTATCTATATATCTATATTTGACAGAGTCGATTTGTAAGACTCTAACTTATTTTGCCTCGTCACTAATATCAATATCTTCTTCAGTTTTTTCTTAGATATAATTCCAGTCTTGGGTATTTGGAATTAATGAGTTTTCAAGTGGGGGGGCAGCTTATCATCTTCTGAGTCTCCGTTGAGCCATCCTGGTTGGCCTGTCGTATGAAGTAGTAGTTACAGATGGATTAATGACGTGGGGTCTTAAATGCGGCTCCGTAAATATATAAATATATTTGGGCACCTCATCGGACTAACGCGAGTATACAGTACATAGCTGGAAGCTTAGGGATACTCGACTATCCTGACCTTTATATTAATCGTTGATGAAGTTCTGTTCAAGTACTCTTGAGTTAGGATCTTAAATATAGTGCCCCAGTTATGACGAGTTGGCACTATATCGGGCTAACGCGAGAAAACAATATGGCTATGGCCTCTCTTGTATTCACGACTGCCTCTGATCTTTGTAAGAGGTTCAAAGAACTTGGGACGGTGTGTAAACCTTTTAGTTGTAGAAGTCCAATAGTATGCTTCAGACTAATACACCAAGGACGCCTTTTTGCATAGTGCCAGGTACGGCATCTCGCAGGATCCTGAACTATCAAGTGATTTTGGTGTGCCAACTTCCACTTGTTAGTCCTTACTTTAGTGCGGTTTTAATAATAAAGATTTGAAGTGTGGGTATGCCCTTGTACTTCAGCCTTCTATTATTAAAGGTGCAGCCTATTAAAGACTCAATATTAGTGATGGTATGCCAACTACTAATAAGGATCCCTCAATAGGGAACAGAACTCCTCAGACTAGTGGGACTAAGTATGCCTTTGGTCACCAACTGAATGGGAGGATAATTTTAGGACTCGGTAAGTTGTTATGCAATTTCTTACTAAGCCCTGAAATTGCTTACTCTGATCAGATTCTTCCACCATAGTGACAACTTAGTCTGATAGTACAGGGATGGATATATGGGAGCATAAAGGTCACAAGTGCGGTCAGGGTCAATCTGGGGGATTAGCGAGGACCCTCTAGAAACTGGTATGCAAGGATTTTGACCCTTGTGGGTAAGAAGGGCGCAAATGCTTACTCCTTTGATGAGTGTAGGAGTCCTTTTCACCCTGGCTGAACACTAGCTTCCATTTCTGTGTTGTTGATGAACAATAAGAGATTTTAATATTCTTCCTGGGTGTAATAGGACATCCAGTACTAATAGTGGCAACTCGGGCTTGTATGTTGGCGGCTAGTACTGGTGTAGTATCATTTTCCTTGTTCATTTGGGCGGATGCTGGGGACAGTGGACACGTGTAGTTTCCTTGTGCGTGTGTTTCTGGGCAACTATTTCTTCCTTTTCTGCTGTCTTCATATTTCTCTTTCTCTCTTGCTTTGTTGTTGGTTGAGTCTGGCATGGAACTTTTGGAATACGGGGCATGTTGAAGATCGTGGTATCTCTGGTTTCTTTATGTTCATTCTCTGTTTGTTTTATTTTTGTCTCCCACAACTCGGTACACTTTCTACGTTGTCCGCCATTTTGCTGTCTTCCAGGTTGATTGCCATTTTGCTGTCCACAACTCGGTACACTTTCTACGTTGTCCGCCATTTTGCTGTCTTCCAGGTTGATTGCCATTTTGCTGTCTTGTTGTTACACGTGCGATTTCTTTATACGTATATTCTATGGTAGTCATTTCTTCTGGCTTTCCTGTCTTCTGGTTCCTCTTCTTTTCTTGTCTTATGGGTCATTGATTCTGTTGAGGCACTTTTGGAACATTGAACAGGTGATTAATCTTGCGTTGTAGGGCTTGTTCTCTTCTCCTTTGCTTTCCTTTCGTTTCCCCTGGGCTGGTACATTTTCTTTGGGGTCCTTCATTTTGCTGTCCTCATCGGTGGTCGCCATTGTGCTGTTTTGTTCTCCTTCCTTGTTGAACTACTCTGTCCTCCTGTTTTTGCTGTGGTATGGAAGTATTTCTTTGTGTGTTGCCTGACGTCATCCGTTGATGGTGTGTGGATGTCTGCTTATTTTTAGCTATTTCAATATATTTCAATATATATATATATATATATATATAACATTTCGGAAGACCTTTTCCAAGTTTAATTATATCGTCTTGAAAAACAAATATATATATATATATATATATATATATATATATATATATATATATATATATATATATATAAGCAAATCTAATAACTACAATTGTGGTGATGGGTTGGTCTATCAGAGTGAGAGCTGAGCAATCTCTGCCATACCCATACTTTATTCTGACTGTTCCTTTTACTTATATATTTTCTATATCTCAAGTGATGGCGTCTCTTCCGTGGATTGACCTTCTTATTGCCAACCTAGAGGTTGACAGTTTGGGAGCCAAAGCGTCACATTTTTCCTTTGCTCCTCAACTTTCCCTTCATAATTGCTGAGGGGCACAGGGCCTTGGGTGGTGCTTTGGTTTCCCGGGCGTTATCGCACCCTCAACAATGTTCAGAAGTTGTTAAGAAGGCAAACAAAATAATTGGCTTTATAGGCAGGTAATTTGAGCATAAATCCAAAGACGTTATCCTAACCCTTTACAATTCCTTAGTCCGCCCTCTTCTGGAGTACTGCGTTCAATGCTGGTGCCCTTATTACCAAAAAGACATAAACAAGCTAGAACGAGTTCAACGTAGAGTTACCAAAATGATACCTAGCCTAAAGAACAAACCATACGAAGAGCGTCTTAGAGAATTAAATCTATTTCCTTTAACCCAGCGCAGATTAAGAGGTGACTTAATTCAAGTGTTCAAAATCATCAAAGGCATCGACAATATGAACTGTAGTAAGTACTTCACTATCGACCAATCTAATTACACGCAGGGAAACAGTTGCAAAATTATTGGTAAATCTTTTAACTCACACGAATCTAAGAATTTCTTCTTCAATCGAGTTGTCAACTTGTGGAATGGGCTTCCCCGAGACGTTATAGACTGCATCACCGTTGATTCATTTAAACTCCGCCTAGACAAATATCTCGCATCAAACCCGCAACTGACTGCGTTTGTAAATGAACAACTTTATTTTATCCTCCCCTCAGTTACTAACCAATATGTCCCCTACTAACTTCCTAGTCCTGCCACGGACATTAGTTCCAGGGCAGTAGTTCCCTTTCCAATGTTCCCTTACCCACTCTAAACCACTGTTCGGACACTTGATCCTCAGTGTTTTGGAGGACAAGCAGCCTAGAAGGGTCACTAGACCTATTGTTGCTTGATTTCCTTTGTACTCCTTTGTACTTTGTACTCCTTAGTTCCCCGCCTTGGAGTGGCTTCGGTCACCTGGGCTTTATTAGTGGTAAGCAGGGAGGGTTTTTTAAGGGTTCTCATTTATGGCCTTGGCCTTGCTCGGGACCTGGGGCCAGATAGCCTGGGGAACAGTAACAACAACAACAACAACTACAATTGAAATCAAACTTGCGATTAGGCCAATATGTAGCATGTTCTCGTATGACATTGGTTTGAAATCTAGCTGCTAAAGAAAGATTCCAACACGACTGCGTGTAATCAAAACCCACTCCAATACTGCCTCTCGTAATGTCTAAACCACAACACAGATTCTAATTAAACTACAGCACACTACAGATGTTAAGTCCACTCTCTCTCTCTCTCTCTCTCTCTCAGTAAGTTGTGTGTGTGCGTGTAATAAAGAAGAGGCTGGGTGTAATAGCTAGGTGCCAAGGTGGCCAGACTTAAGAGGACTCGGGAAATGGAAGAACAAGAACACGACAAAAATGGAGAAGGAGGAGAAAAATAAGAAGGGAGGAGGAGGGGGAGGAGGGAGAGAAGACGAAGGAGAAGAAGAAGAAGAGAAGAAGAAAAGAAGAAGAAAAGAAGAAGAAGGAGGGGGAGGAGAGAGAGAAGACTAAGGAGAAGAAGAAGAAGAAGAAGAAGAAAGGAAACATAAGAAGAAGGAGGAGGAGGGGGAAAGAGGAAAACGAAGAAGAAGAAGAAAAAGAAGAAGAAGGAAGGAGAAAGGGAAGCAAAGAAAAATAAGAAAAATAAGAAGAAGGAAGGAAGGAGGGTGGAAAACAAAAAGAAGAAGAAGAAGAAGAAGAAAGAACGTGGTAAATGAATTAAGACATGACAAAGTGAAAAAGCAAAAGGATGATGCAGAAGAAAATTATGTTGTGAAGCAAAAAAGGTATAGTCTATTTTTTTGTAGCTGATGATAATTTGAATCCTTTAGTATCTGATTTATCGATTCTTACTGGACAAATTTGATACTGCCATGTTTGTACGTCATATTATTGCCAAGTTTTCCTAATTAACAACAAATTTAACTACAAAATCATGGTAATAGCCGAGTAAGCAGGATGGAGAGATAGCAATTTAGTATCAGCTGGAAAAAAACAGAGTATAGTGAAGAATTAGAATAAGAGGAGATAAGATAAGAGTAATAAGAACAATGATGCCTTTAGAAGAAGAAACGAGAAGACGAATAGGAAGAAACATAGAAAGCAAGACGAAAGAAGAAGTGGAAAAAGAGGAGGATGAGGAATAAAAAAACAAGAATATGATCGGGGAGGATGACTATTGATAAGGTAATTAAAAGGAAATGTAGATATGGACAAACTGATGAAGACAATTTTTGCAAAAATGATGTAAAATTAAATATTTGCAGAAAAAGACAATTAAATTATA
Source organism: Paralithodes platypus (assembly GCA_032716605.1). Taxonomy (NCBI): domain Eukaryota; kingdom Metazoa; phylum Arthropoda; class Malacostraca; order Decapoda; family Lithodidae; genus Paralithodes; species Paralithodes platypus. The sequence continues at coordinate 33,671,045 of CM064543.1, read as the reverse complement.
CCTATTAGAGATTTCAACCTACATCTTTGTTTGCGCATTATGTGGTTGTAATCATGGAGGATTTTGTTACTCAAGGGGAGCTTAATTTGCTCCCTAGACCTCTATCAAGCTTAACCCGTACAGTACCGGTGACGTCCTTTTCTTTATATTGTTGATACTATTAGACGATTATATTCAGATTAGGAAGGATCTCTAGGTAATAATAAGGCTTCAAACTATCTCCCCCAATACTTTCAACTACCGCAGATCCTTCCTAAGCTGCATAATATCGTCTAAATATTGCTAGAATAAAATATAACACGTCACTGATACTCATAGGGTTAAACAAATACCCCAAAGCCTCCATTCAAGATTTACTTGTATATTTTTCGGTAGAAATATGTCCCGGTCAATGGAATGGCAGGCTTGCGATCGCTCACCAGGAACAAATTGACATCTAAATGGCACGAAAGGTCTTAGAATCGCCAAATTATTTTGTTTTTTTCTATGTGGATGAGAGAGACAAAAGGAAAAACTGCCTGTGACGAGTGCCTCCCCCAGAGTTAAAAGAGTGACAGGGCCAAAATCAAGGAACGTTCGAGCCAATTTGTCTGGACACAGGGAGTTTGAAGAAATTTAAGTCATAGGATGAGGGAAAGATGGATTCAGGGAGAGAGTTCCAGAGCTCAGCTGTTGAATAGAAGAACGATTGGGAGTAACGTTTCATTCTTGAGTTGAAGCGTTGTACAGAGTAGGGGTTGGATTGTGTTGCAAGACGGGCACTATGTGTACCCTACGTAGAGGAGGTGGTATGCACTGAGAGTGCTCTGAGGAACACTGATTATTGTAGTAGCGATAGAATAGCGAGAGAGATGCAACATTGCGGCGAAGAGAGAGATTGCAGAGAAATGGTGAGTGGACGGGAGTTAATGATACGAAAGGCTTTCCTTTCTACTTTGTCTAGAAGTGCTATGTGAGAGGATCTACCCCACACATGTGAACAATACTCAATTAAAAGATGCAATGTGCCCCTGTACAGAGCAAGTAGCTGAGCAGGGATAAAGAACCCCTTAAGGCGGTTGAGCACGCCCAGCTTCTGGGAGGCCGCCTTTGCAAGACTGGTAATATGGTCCTTCCAAGAGAGAGCAGAAGAAAGAGACACCGAGAATACTGAGAGAAGATAACAACTGTGACCAAGTATATATCCAGCAGTAGGAGACATAAATGGCATTACCAGAATACTGAGAGAAGATAACAACTGTGACCAAGTATATATCCAGCAGTAGGAGACATAAATGGCATTACCAGAATACTGAGAGAAGATAACAACTGTGACCAAGTATATATCCAGCAGTAGGAGACATAAATGGCATTACCAGAATACTGAGAGAAGATAACAACTGTGACCAAGTATATATCCAGCAGTAGGAGACATAAATGGCATTACCAGAATACTGAGAGAAGATAACAACTGTGACCAAGTATATATCCAGCAGTAGGAGACATAAATGGCATTACCAGAATTAAGTGGCATGGCTAAAAGTCCGTGGTTATAGTAGGGTCATTTGCTTGGAATCCGTGACCATTTTGTTCCTACCTTTTTCTCTCGATGGATTTGACATCCTGAACCATTTTAAAGGAAAATTAGCTCCTATGCCCCTCTGAAAAATGACGGCTAACTCTGCTAGAGCCCAATATTCAAAATGGCCGCCAATGCCATCTTGAAAAACATGAAATGTAATATCTCTGGCATCAGATGAGCTACAAGGACGAATGAGGTGTCCTTTTTCACTAATTCTGGCATTACAAATCCACTGGAATGGTTATTGTATTGTATTGTATTGTATATTGTATTGTTATTGTATTGTATTATACTAATTGTACATACTAATCTGCCACTTCACTGTCACTACATGATTCACTGTATGAGCCACTATCAGAATCACTGTCCTCACTTTCGCTGATATCATCACTGTTGTTCTCTGCCTGCGGTGTATATCTAATATTACTTTTTTACTGTTTCAGATGGATCGCATGCCCATCTGATGAAAATCGCCGACTTGTGAAGTGACCGAAATAATGGATAATAGAAGAGAGAGTGAAGAGTTACCAGACAAGACATTAAATGAATACGAGTGCATTTTACTCTGTGGTAAGCGATGTACCGCAGATGATCGTTTGGAAAACATTACACCTGAGAAGTGGGAATCCATCCGGGAAAAGTCTTTTCAATGGAAAGAACTTGATAAGTTTCAACATATACATGAAAATGTGGATTGGGAGAAGGGACCAAAGGGTCACCACATGCATAGCACTTGTTGCGCATCATTATCCAGCAAGCGCAAGCTCTCTCAAGCCGAAAAACGCAAACACAAATCCGAGGAACGTCTTGAAAGAGATGAAGCATCAGATCAACAAGACCCTTCCCCAGAGGCCAGTGCACCTAAAAGGCTCCGCTCCAGTATGGGTGTCCTTCACGATAAGACTCTATGTGTGTGGTGCATGAAAGGGGCATGCAAAAGTAGTGATCGTGACAAGAAGATTTTACTCCTATCAACAGTAGATGCCTGGACTAAATTCAAGTTACATACTGTCCGTCTGGAAGATGAGGTCATGAGATTGAGACTTGACACTCTGATTGCATCCATCCCAGATAGTCAAACAGCATTTGGGTTGGAAATCCGCTACCCTCGTGCATGCTGGCGCAAATATGTAAGCGACCACAAGCCCCTTTCAGATGAAAGCACTCAACATCTGCAGCGTGTAAACCTCCGAGAGGCCCAAGCTCTCTTCTTACATCATATTCGTCAAGTCATCTTCAAAGACCATGAAATTCGCACACTGCAAGGCCTGCTGCAGGACTATAAGCGCATTATCTCAAATCACGGACATAACTCAGTAATAAAATCCAGCTACTTAAAGGAAATTCTCGTCAATGAATTTGGGGAAGACATCGGATTTCATGAACGCATTCAAAAGAATGTGAGTGAACTGGTATATGATACAACAGCAGCAGGTACATACATCGAGGCGGCAATATCTTCATTGGGTGTCAGCAATGATCAGTTGGTGATGAATGTTGCGGCACGACTCAAAGAGCAAGTCATCAGGACAAATACTATTCCCTGGCTCCCATATATACACGAGTTGGAGAGAGAAGAAGACCTCAGTGAGCTCCTGCTGAAGCTGCTCACATGGCTGAAACACCCAAATAAGTCTGCAATTGATGACAGTCCATCCGTCCGATCGATTGCATCTATCCTCACAAGCTACATCACTGGAAAACGCACTGCATTTGAGATAAATCTCTCTGCCTTTCCATCTTCAACGTCAATGGAACCATCCGTAAGGCACAGAAAAGCAAGCTTCAACAAAAACTAACTATGACTGTCATTCCAGAGCCTGATGTATACACGTCTATTATTGATATGGGCCTCATCTGGCGCCTAACAACTCCTACCATTGAAGACAGAGAGAAGGGAGACGGTACCAAGTATACCTGGGGAGATTATGCAGAGAAGTTGGTGCACTTCGTTCTAACGAGACACAAGCATGCTGAGCGCATCATTTGCGTCAATGATTCACATGATCAGAATTACACGATCAAGGACAGTGAGAGAATACTGCGCCTAAAAAGCCTGCCAATCAGCAATGTCTTCATGAAGACAGAAGATAAATTTCCTTCTAGTAAAGTTTTCCATGCTCTCCTGGGTAAACCTGAGAACAAAATCTGCCTTCAGGCATTTCTTCAAACGGAATTCCAGAGAACAGCAGCAACAACTAGCACCGAGATCATCCACTGTGTAGTTGGCAGCACTGCAAAGAATCTCACCACAGGCAAGCTTGTGCCAGAGCTCACATGCTCCCATGCAGAGGCAGATACGGCAATACTCACCATATATAGTGTGCTCCGGTCAGACAGCTACACAGCAGCTGTCGTTCTTTGACACAGAGGACACAAACAACTACGTGCAAGCGGCATATGTTGCTCAGAAGACAACAGGAATCCTGTGTGTGAAACGCAAACGTCAGCTTATCGATGCCCGATGTTTGTGCAGTGAGGCAATGGCTGCATCCATCATACCACTTCATGTCCTCACTGGGTGTGACCACAACTCTGGCTTCTATGGAGCAAGCAAGAAGCTCATCGCAGATCGTCTGGAGAGTCTAAAGAGGCACACGACCTGCTAGCAGCATGTGGTACACAGCTCCTAGTCACAGAACAGGTCATCAGTGATTTGGAGCGGTTTGTCATTCGATATGTCTATGGTGATACCAAAAGCAAGACCCTGGGAGATGCAAGGGCAGCGAAGTGGAGAGCTCAGAAGAAAAAAAGCACTATCCGACTTGTGCCTGACTTGGACAGTCTCCGTCCACACTTGACTTGGAGCGTGCAAACTATCTTGCATATTTGCAAAAGCATTACCAGCTCCAAAGTCACCCCTCACCGATCGGCCATGGATGGCATCTTGTAAATGGCCTATGTCTGCCTGTCCGTTCAACCCAGCCCCCACTTCCCCCATCCATACCACTACCTACAAATCCGCAGACAGAGAACAACAGTGATGATATCAGCGAAAGTGAGGACAGTGATTCTGATAGTGGCTCATACAGTGAATCATGTAGTGACAGTGAAGTGGCAGATTAGTATGTACAATTAGTATAATACAATACAATAACAATACAATATACAATACAATACAATACAATACAATAACCATTCCAGTGGATTTGTAATGCCAGAATTAGTGAAAAAGGACACCTCATTCGTCCTTGTAGCTCATCTGATGCCAGAGATATTACATTTCATGTTTTTCAAGATGGCGTTGGCGGCCATTTTGAATATTGGGCTCTAGCAGAGTTAGCCGTCATTTTTCAGAGGGGCATAGGAGCTAATTTTCCTTTAAAATGGTTCAGGTTGTCAAATCCATCGAGAGAAAAAGGTAGGAACAAAATGGTCACGGATTCCAAGCAAATGACCCCACTATTAGTCTTGTGTGGAAGAATGGGATTGTGGCCATTACCAGGAAATTATACTCTTCCATACAGGGACGTCAGTTGTGTGTTGTGTGTGTGTATGTGTTGTGTGTTTGTTTGTGTGGGTGTTGTGTGTATGTGTGTGAGGATGTGTGTATGTGTAAGAATGAGATTGCTTCCATTACGCGGCAATTAAACCGCTGTCACATGAACCTCTATCGGGGAATTGTATTGTAGTCCGGAATCCGCACACGCTCCAGATTTACATATATTTGCATAGACACACTGACCTTACGAGTCGAGCGAGGTGGTCAGGACTTACTTCTAGTAGAGAGAGCAGATTCCAAGTAGAAGAAAGTAGTAGAAAAGAATAGCAGACAAAATAATAATAATAATAATAAGAATAATAATTACTAATAATATTCATATACGAGAGAGAGAGAGAGAGAGAGAGAGAGAGAGAGAGAGAGAGAGAGAGAGAGTAAAGCAACAACAACAACAACATATCTATTGATCCTTACGAGGCTGATTGTAGCTCATCTACCTATAATAGACATAAGAAAAGATGACATATTATACATTTTAAATTAAGTTTATTGATTTTTGCAAGTTGGATATTGAAACACTTATTGACAATGCTAAGTATTCCAATCCTTAAGTTTACCACTCAGTTGATAAAGAAGTGCTTTAAGTACCTGTGGAAATCAAAACTCGGCCTTGGTAAAAGAAATAATCACTAAATATTTAGTCTTAGGACAATTTGCATTTAACTTGGATGTGGTGATTTGGGAAAAAAAGGCGCCAGTAAGACCCGAGTCTCACGAGTGTCACATAGGAGACATTTGGAATACCTTAGTTCATGTTTAAGTTTTATTTCAGATACAGCAAAATCAAATTATTCCGTGACAATGGAGATGCAAATGTTCGGATAACTGTTGGTAATTTGGTTGTGGGACGGTGGCTTAAGTGACCTAGTTCAATCTGTGTGCCCGCCTTTGTGTGTTTGTGAAGATTGTGTAAGAATGGTGCAGCGTCCATTACCAGACAATTACTGTGTGTGTATGTGTGTGTGTGTGTGTGTGTGTGTGTGTGTGTGTGTGTGTGTGTGGTCAGTTGCAACCCAGATTCAGTCTATTTCACGGAGGACGAGTAGCCTAAAGGGCTATTCTCTGGCAGCCTGTAGGAGGGGGGGGGGGATATTTAAGAGTGTAATATATATATATATATATATTATATACCGGTATATATATGTTATTATTTTTTTATTTTATTTTTTATTTTTTCAATGTGAGTGAGGGGGACACAATTCAGAACTGCCTGTAGCGAGTGACAGGGCCAAAATCAAGGGACGTTCGAGCCAAAATGCCTGAACACACGGAGTTTGAAGAAATGTAAGGCATAGGAAGAGGGAAAGACTAATTCTTCCAGAGCTCAGCTGTTGAATAGAAGAGAGATTGAGAATAGCGTTTCACTCTTGGGTTGGTGAATTGCACAGAGTAGGAGTGGGATTGTGTTGCAAGACGGGTGCTATGTGCTCTAAGAAGAGGGGGTGGTATACACTGAGAGAGCTCTGAGGAACATCTGATTATTGTAATAGCGGTAGAATAGTGAGAGAGATGCAACATTACAGCGAAGAGAGAGAGAGACTGCAGAGAATTGGTGAGTGCACGACGTGAGTTAATAATTCGGAAGGCTTTCCTTTCTACCTTGTCTGTGTGAGAGGAACCTCCCCACACCTGTGAACAATACTCCATACATGGACGCACTGTGTCCCTGTACAAAGCAAGAAGCTGGGCACGGGTAAAGAACCCCCGGAGGCAGTTGAGCACACCCAGCTACTGGGAAGCTTTTTTTAGCAAGAGTGGTAATATGATCTTTCCAAGAGAGAGCAGAAGAAAAAGAGACACCTAGAATATTAAGAGAAGATGAAGGGTTAATTTGTATGTTGTTGTAGAGTAAGTCATAGTTTTCTGGAAGGGGGTGACGAGTAGACAAATGGGGAAATTGAGTTTTGGAAGCATTGAAAGTAACAAGGTTTTCTCTGCCCCAGTTAAAGATAGTAGAGAGATCAGAAGATAGGTGTTTTATGATCTCTTTACGTGAGTTTTGGAGTTCCTGCTGTGAATGATTTTGTGGAAATCTATTGGAATAGTGTAATGTAGAGTCGTCAGCATTATGAGTAAATGGGGTTGGAGGTGCAGTTGAGAAGGTCGTTAATGAATAAAAGGGAGATAATTGGAGATAGGACAGAACCCTGAGGAACACTGGAGTTGATAGGTTGACGAAGTGAACGGTGGCCGTCCACAATCGCAGCTATGGAACAGCCGGAAAGGAAATTAGAGACAAAGGCACAGATGGAGGGATAGAAACCGAAGGAGTGTATTTTGGAAATGAGGGATTTGTGCCAGACTCTATCCAAGACCTTCGATATGTCTAGTGCAACAGAAAAAGTATCACCAAAGTCCCAAAATGGAGGATGACCAAGAATTAGTAAGATAAGAAAGAGGATCACCAGTAGAGTGGCCTTAAGGAAGCCATACAGGCGGTATGAGAGTAGGTTATGGGAAGATACGTGCTTAAGAAATGTTGAGGTAAGAATTGTTTAAAAAACTTTAGGGATGCAAGAAATGAGAGCAATTGGATGATAGTTTGAGGGTTGAGAGTGGTCACCCTTCTTTGGGACAGGTTGAATGAGAGTGAACTTCCAGCAAGAAGGGAAGACAATAGAGGAAAGACAGAAATGGAAGAGTTTGCCTAGTCAAGGAGTCAGCAGGGAAGCACAGTTTTTGAGTACAACAGGAGGAACACCGTCCGGTCCGTACGCCTTTTTATTATTAAGCCTAAAGAGTGTGGAAAGTACATCCTTGGAAGAGATTATGATGTTAGGGATAAGTAGGAGAGAGGGGGTGGAGAGAGAGGAATAGCACCGGAATCATTTAAAAGAGTTTTTAGCGAAAGTGTTAGCAAAGAGTTCAGCTTTGTCAGAGGAAGAAGTGACGGTAGTGCCGTCAGAGTGTAAAAGAGGAGGGAAAGATGAAGAAGAAAAAGTGTTGGAGAGGATTTTGGCTAGATGCCAGAAGGCTTGGGAAGAGCTAGAGTTGGATAGTTCAGTTCATTTATTATTGATGAAAAAATGCTTGGCGGGTCGAAGAACAGATTTGGCTTGATTCCGGGCAGAAACATAGGAAGTATGAGATTCTTGAGTTTGAAGGCGACTGAGAGAAAGAAAATGGAATGTATGCTACCATGCACGAGAGGATTACCTCGGTAATGCGTTTAGCACTCTCCGAGGGTTCCCGGCCACGGAAGCAAAAGTCATTCCATGGGAAATCAAAGAAGAACTGCCGAAGAGCCTCCCAGTCGGGAGCACCAAAGTGCCACAAGCGCACGAACATCTTTATTTTGGTAACGTTTCGGTTTAAGCATAAAGCATCTTCAGATCTAAAATTAAATAAAAGCCTATATAAGTGGCTGAGTACTTTTCTAATGTTAATATTCTTATTATGAACTAAATTTAAGAAATCTAGATTAAACTTAAAATAAATAGTTATAAAAATAACATAATATCATATTAGAATTAGTAAAATGAAAGAATAAAATGAGAGACGAAGCAAACATTATGTGAGAAATAAAACGCAGTCACACGCCTCTTGTCTGAGTCCCTGCTCACCCAGTTACACAACCCCAGCCTGGGTGTGCACGATTCCTCCACTCCTCTACTGTGTTTCTAATATGTAAAGGTTGGTTCTTGTAGGCTATCTATGATAACATTTAAGGGATGAACTTTGCTCCCCCTCCCCCCCCCTTCCCTTTTATTTCTCACATAATGTTTGCTTCGTCTCTCATTTTATTCTTCCATTTTACTAATTCTAATATGATATTAGGTTATTTTTATAACTAATAATTTTAACTTTTATTCTAGATTTCTTCAATTTAGTTAATAAGAAGAGTATTAACATTAGAAAATTACTCAGCCACTTATATAGGCTTTTATTTCATTTGAGGTCTCATGATACCTTATGCTTAAACCGAAACGTTACTAAAATAAAGATGTTCGTACCAGCGCTGGTGTTGATTTGTATCATCTGACTCCGCTTCCCTCAACAAGAGAGTATTGCTTAAATATATATATATATATATATATATATATATAAATAAGAGAGGGAGGGGGGGGGGGGGCGGCAGTAGTAAGACTGTGGTGGGGTCAATTAGTGAGCCATTGATGTGTAGCCTGGACAACAACGGACTGTGGACTAAATCCTCCTGTTTACCGCCACACTGCCGGTGATAGAACCCACTACACTAACACACACATCCGGGGCCACTCAAGGTTGGTTTGTTTGTGTAAGAGAGTGAGAGTGAGTAAGAGAGAGAGAGTAAGAGTGAGGGTGAGAGAGAGAGTGTGTGTGTGTGTGTGTGTGTGTGTGTGTGTGTGTGTGTGTGTGTGTGTGTGTGTGTGTGTGTGAGTGTTTGTCGGTAATGGAGTCCAATTGTTAAGTTTTATTCGTGTGCTAATAATTATCGAAACTTAATTGTTTCGATACACATCGGATTATAATACATTGTTAATGATGGCAGTTGTATAAGCTTTATTATGACGAATCTAGATATCCCGATCCTCAATCTCTCATAACCAAGAACAGACTTCAGCAATCGAGCTGATATTTCTACCATGTGGGATAAATTGTCCAGTAAATATATATGGCGATTTGTGGGTCGTTTGCAGACTTGGGGTTACAGTTCTGGACTCGACATAATGATTAGTACTTGTTAGTAATGATTTTGAATATAGATAGACAATAGAAAAGCATTAGAGTTCCAGCAAATTGAAGGGCCTGCATATTTTGCGATATTCTCTAACCAATGTCTATTGTAATAGACGAGTTTCCTTTAGATCTGTGTTTATTAGGTTATTTCTAAACAGAATTACATGGGATTCCACTAATTTAAGAATCTTTAAGTCATAGATATGTTTTGTATGTTAACCTTAATCCATCAGGTATTAAAACTTAAGGTAATGACTCTGTTCAAGTGAAATGAGAGAGAGAGAGAGAGAGAGAGAGAGAGAGAGAGAGAGAGAGAGAGAGAGAGAGAGAGAGAGAGAGAGAAAGAGAGAGAGAGAGAGAGAGAGAGAGAGAGAGAGAGAGAGAGAGAACAAAGGGAGTGTATTAGCCAGTCTTCCCTTGTATTGCCTGGTCGACCTAAACCACCCATTCCCTCGCTCTATACAGCTATTTCACTTACACACAGACATTTACAAAATGCTACAGGGAGTAATAGTATCTAAAAGACCTTGCAATCCATTCCAGGTAGTTACTGTAGGTGAAAAGCAGATTGTATTGTGCAATGCTTTTATTACAAAGTGTACATCTAGAATACCATCGATCGACATTAAGTGTGGGGGGGGGGGGGGGGGGGGGGAGGGGGGGGGGGTGGGGGGGGGGGGGGAGAGGGTTCCTGGACCCCTTCTACATGTTTAGCACATTAGTTTTGAGATTTTAAGACGTTCGAGCTATTAGCTTGGCGATTTTAAGACCTTTCGTGCCATTTAGGTGTCGATTTTTGTCGTGAGAGCGATAGCGAGCCTGCAATTTAGGAGGCACCGTCCTTCGGCCATGCCATTTTTCTACCTAAAAATGCACGAATTTATCTCGAAGGGGAGTCTTGGGGGTATTTTTATAAGCTTGAAGGAGGTATACGGAGGACAAGAGAAAAATAATATATAGATATACAGTATATACATAACGTAATATATAGATATACAGTATATACATAACATAATATATAGATATACAGTATATACATAACATAATATATAGATATACAGTATATACATAACATAATATATAGATATACAGTATATACATAACATAATATATAGATATACAGTATATACATAACATAATATATAGATATACAGTATATACATAACATAATATATAGATATACAGTATATACATAACATAATATATAGATATACAGTATATACATAAAAACAACAACATAAATAAAACCTCCCCTTAATTGAAAGACGTGCACTTGCAGTAGTTAGATATAGGGGGAAATAGTTAATTACATATAGTTACATGGGTAAGTACATACAGATAGAGAGAGAGAGAGAGAGAGAGAGAGAGAGAGTTGTTTTCTATGTTCCAACAATTTACTCTCTCTTATCTGGGGCATAGGCTATAATAATATCTGGGGCATAGGCTATAATAATAATAATAATAATAGTTCTTAAAGCTAGCGCATGTTAAGCCAGCTAAGGATAACCCAATAAGGCCGATTAGGCGTATTTCCATTAAGGTCCTATACTACCAGCCCATCCCCTTGCTCATGAGGGACGGTAACGACTCAGTGCATGTGACAAACCTTTAATGCGCCGAGCGTGGGCGCGATCCTGGGACTTTCTGAGTGGAAGTCCAAGACGCTAGTTACAACACCAGCGAGCTGCTGTACATTCAAGCGTCTGTACATTCAACGGTGAAGCTCGTGAGGTCTCGTTCCATTCTAGGGAGTGATACATGTGAAGCACTTAGAGCTGCAACTAGTCTTTGCCATCTTGCCTTCGCAAGATGCACGGCGCTTGGTTGCCCACTCACGGCTCAAAACAGCCCCATCTCTGGAGCTGCCTCGCCTTCGTGCTTCACTGTCTTATCCCCTAGACTAGGACCCTCACTCTCAGAACGCCACCTATTGAGCATTGAACTCATTAGGCATTGCCCCCCTGTAGCAAATTTTGAATATGGGAATATTCATACAGTGCTATTTAATCAGGGAACAATGAGGGTATTTTTGGGCGTTTCGGTGGGATTTGTGGTAATGCATTGATACTAGGTACAACACAAATTCCAGCCCAATATTATCTTCCCATTGATACATCGGAATTCGAACCCAGGACCATTTGATTACCACTCAATTGGCAAGACCACTCCGCCACACCTCCCCTAAGATAGATAGATAGATAAATAGAGCAAGACAGACATACAGAAAGACCGACAGACAGACCGACAGACAAGTGAGTGAGAACAAAGGCACTATTACCCCCTCTTCCACTGCATTCTCTTGCTCACTAAGATATTTCAACCGCGCTACCTTACTAATTTGCTATTACTTGGTTCTTGCACTTTCTGTCTTTCCTGTTCATTATCGTTTAGTATTTGTTTGTTCTCATTGTTTTGTTCTCGGATTAATTGGTTATTTTGTCTTTCTTTGTATACTGTTATTTTGTCTTAA